>JAVJIF010019322.1:0-89250 GCA_038442645.1 Agave tequilana | reverse complement strand
AGCCTAGGCACCTGCAGCTAATTTATTACACATTCCCTGTAGAATGTTGGGTTCCTGGATTTTAATACGTCTTTTCTCTTTATCTACATCTTCCTCTCATGACAAATACTATTCCGTTTATCTCTACAACCCCTCCCCCTTTCCCCCCACCAAAAAAAAAAAAAAAAAACTACAACTGAGAGAGAGAGAGAGAGAGAGAGAGAGAGAGAGAGAGAGAGAGAGAGAGAGAGAGAGAGAGAGTCTCCGCAATTAAACATTTAACATTTAAGGACTGGATTACAGTGCTTCTTTAGACATTTTATTCTACTGTAAATATTTAATGATAGACCCAGTAAACCATGTCTCCCTCTGTGGTTGTCTTTTGAAGAGATCTTTCCTTTTCACCTGTTGTTGAGGTTTTAAGAAGTTTCAATTGAAGTATTCTTAGGGTTTTCATTGCATATAATTTCTAAGTTCTCTTGAGTACATTTCACATCTATTAACCTTGTACCGTCTTTTTTCCTAGGTTATTGTGCTTTTATAGATGCTGAGCATGCTCTTGATCCAGCATTGGCCGAGACTATTGGCGTGAACACTGACAATTTGCTTCTTTCACAGCCAGACTGTGGTGAGCAGGCACTTAGTCTCGTGGACACCCTAATACGAAGTGGCTCTGTTGATGTTGTGGTTGTGGACAGTGTGAGTTGAGAGATTCTGACACCCTTCTTTATCCATTTCTAGTATTTACATCTTTCATCCATTTTGTTTCTTTGTCCAAATTGATCTGATAAATCCTTGTTTTTCTCTGTATTTATCAGTTGTCTTATTGAAACATTGTTCTGGTTCTACATTCGGTATGCAATAATATCAACCACATCTGAATGGAATACTGCAGGCCATTACTAACTTAATGAATTTTTTTTAAGCGCACATATTTTTTTTTTACTTGTTACTTTATCACTGATTTAGGCAGTGACATCGGCAAGAGACAAGTAAAACATGGATCTATAATTCTATACAAGATCTAAATTCATTATTATTATTGTTATGCAAAAACATTATATACTTGGCATAACCTGAAGTAAAACTAATCCTTAATCCACATAGCCATTATAATCAGTTGAATTAGCTGTCTATAAAGGTGAAAGCTCTCTTTTCTTTGAAAAGAACAAGTGGGTACATTAGGCATAGTGACATACTTTGTAACAGAATATTAAACTATGTTGTTAAAACATACTTGTAACAGAATATTAAACTATGTTGTTAAAACATACTTTGTAACAGAATATTAAACTATGTTGTTAAAAGTAGAATTTAGGAAATGATGAAATAATAAGTTGATTTCAATATTTTGTGGCACAGGTGCAGAGTATGATTTTATGAGGCCAAAAGGTAGAATTCTGAAACTCCAGCAAAAAAAAATTTCCCATAGAAGATTTCCTTGAAGAGTTGGAAGCTGAAGTTTGTAACCAACTGGTTAGGAGTTATCTTATTAGTTGGTTCCAATTTCTTTTATCATGGCAACTATGGGAAATATGGGGCTTCCTTAAAAAGCATCCATAGCGGTGAACCAATAGGGACCTAATTTGTCACCCTGTTTGTTATTGCAACCTGGGAATAGAGCTCCAAAACTTGCATAACTGAGAGGCTATGCCATGGAAATGCATAAGAACTCATTTGGCGTCATGTAAAGGTAATTTGGGCAGGATGATTCTTTTTATTGAGAATCTCTTAGGATTAATAATAAGATGTTCTCTATATAGATCGAAATACTTGCCCAAATTCTTCCAACCTTGGAGGCCTGTATCTGGAGTTTCACTTACAAAATACTTGGATTTTTTTTCTTCGAGGGGATATATAATTTGACTTTGTTCCAAAATAAATTGAAGGTTCACGTTGGTTGTTTTATCTTAAATTTTGGGGTGAATGTAGGGATTAATAGTTTGCTTCTCATAGAGGCACAAGTACGTCATATTAATGTCGTCGAGTTACAAACTAACACCAATCTTTAAGTTCAAATGATGATTCTTTGGATGGTGATAAGTCAAGGTCGATTTCCCAAAGCAATAGAATATCATAGAACTAAGAAATCACATAGAATCTATGATGGTAGTCTGACCAGAGTATTTGCAAACTTTACCACCAGAATTATTGCTTTTCCTACTTAATTGGACATGATATAATTAAAACAGCCATTGGACCTTGACAAGTCAAGGTAGATTTGCCTAAGCAAGAAATCACATAGAATCTATGATTTTAGAACACAATATAATATTTAGTTCCCATATCGGTTTGCTTCAAGAAACTCGACGAATTTTGATTGTGGAAGCAATCAAAAACTTTGCAACAAGGAAGTTATTCATCTCTCTCCCTCTCCCCCTCCTCCCTCTCTCGAAAACACACGGCCCTCAAATAAGATTATCCGTCTAGTATCAGAGAGTAGAGAGGGACCAAGCCTCATTATAAAAACTCTAACGAATCTGTCCTATCATAGGTTTCTATTATGCACATGGCTTCACACGGGTTGCCAATCACTTATCGCTATTATCAGGTGTAACCCCCAAAGAATAGACCACTTAATCAAATAGAGCCCAAAATACATGTCCATTATATTATATTTTAGTTTGCCCATTTTATAAAATAAATTAATGAAAGCCCATATTTATAAAATTTCCAACATCAGCCTCACTAGAGTAACTGCAAACTTCATACTGAATTGTTGATCTCCCTACTTTTATTCACACAGTGATATGAGATAATTATAAACACTTAAAACAGTAGAAGAAAGTATAGTTAATTCGCCAGTCTGGATTTCTCACCTAGTGCTTGTTTCTCTGAGTTATCACAATCCATTTTCTCCATGAACCTTTATTTATTCAAGTCATATTACTATACATGAAAAGGAATGTGGTGTCAATGATGAAGTGATGAGATTAACCATTCAATAAGTTGTGTGGTTGGAGGAATGATGGATCTGTACAAGTAGAGCCTAGCCTCTGGTCAATATGGATAGGAAAACTGTAAAATTCTAGCTGATGTCCTGTTTTTCAAAGTCAAACTTGCTCTCTCTTATTTAAATTGACCTACTTTTTCAGTAATATATAGACTTAGTGAAACTATAAGCATGCTCAAGTTTTGTTTAAAGGACGGAGGAATTCTCACTATAAAACACATTTATTGCTGAAGAATCTATAAATGAATTCTAGGCATAGAAACCCCTCTATTATGTTTGTCTAAGATGCATGGACACAGACACGCCATCATGCACATGCCACATTATGACACACAGATACATAGCAACTTCTAAGATATACATATGAAATGTCATGATATGATGATATGTGTTGCTAGAGTTTAATAGGTGAGATTGTTTGCCTCACAACTCCTTCAAGAATAGACTTCAATTTAATTGAGTAGGATGTGGTTTAGGTTTGTTCTAATATACGATGATTCTTCTGTTTCCTTTTATGTCTACCTTTAGGCCAAATAAAGAGATGTGGTTGGCATGATGTGAAATAAAGTGGCTCGGTTAGTTATTGGATATGTTATATAGACTGCAAGGGAGTCATGCTACAATTTTATTTTGTTAATTGTTATATATGGAGATTTCTCTAGGTTACCTATCTGTTAAATTCGATCGTTGAGATGGTGGCAGCCTTAGTTTCTAGTTTTAAAGCATCATAAGTTCTTGCGATGCTAGTCTGATAGTTTAGGCTCTTGAATTAGTCTTTTTCTTCACCTTGGTTCCAAACTCAAAAAGTTATTCGTTCAAAATCCTTTTCTTGTTTGAATTAACAGAATTTTGAGAAACATAAAATCTTGTAATGCTGTGATAAATTAGGATAATACATATTATAAATACACTTAATAAACTAAGAAACTTAAGAAATTTGAGAATGGTGCAACTCTTGATAGGATGAAGTTTGTTTCTTGTAGTCATCTTTCTAAGGGAGCATATAGGTGAAACTAATATATTAAAGGGATTGACGCCTTGACTACACGTTTTATCACTTTATGAGAAACCTATAAAGTGCTGTAACACCTTTCCTTCTCTAGTATTACTTCAGAACAATTTCATTTTCTGCACCAACAATTTTTAATATCTTCCATTTCCACTCACATTAAAATGTCCATAGGATTCAATTTTGGTGGAGATTAGTGGGCGAGAATTTGTACAGGTAATATTACTCCCTTGTCCAATTTGAAAGATAATGTTGCACAAGTCTGAGTCATCATTATTAGATCTTTAAGGTTTTCTTTTTGGAAAACTTGTTTGAATTGAAATTACCATGAGATCGTTCTCTGAGCCTTGCTGATCAACCATGCAGATTTTTTATTCTTATGGATAAGCAGATGTGATCATTGGGTATGATATGGCTGCAGTACTATTAAGCTTCATTTGTCTACCCTGCTTGTAACAATAAACATCATAATTTTTCCATTTGAGTTATGATAAAATATTTTCCTTGGTAAAGTATCTTTAAAATGCATTGGCAAAAAGAAGTAATGAACAAATAAAGTTTAATTTCATGTAAATTATCGTTCTGTTATCTCACTTGTGTGCTATGTGGACAATCCCTTAAAATTTTCTTCTGTATTGCAGGTTGCTGCCCTAGTGCCCAAAAGCGAACTCGAAGGGGAGATGGGAGATGCGCACATGGCCCTTCAAGCAAGGCTGATGAGCCAAGCTCTTCGGAAATTGAGCCATTCTCTTTCTTTATCTCAAACGATCTTGATATTTATTAACCAGGTGGGTCTTATTAAAGTGTGCGCGTTTTGGGTTCAACTTGCTTCCATCCTTTTATGGAACTGCTACTGGCTCTATAAACCAGAGATGTCAAGGACAATGCTACCTTTTCTGCTTGCAGTTCTTTTCCTTCCTTTTATGTTGTTTGGGAAGTTGTCCAGATGTTGTCATGAATAATGAACAAATTGCGGCCTTTGTAGGTGCGGTCAAAGTTGCAAACATTTGGATTCGGGGGCCCAACTGAAGTTACATCGGGGAAAATGCCTTGAAATTTTACTCATCTGTTCGTCTGAACATTAAAAGAATTGGACTAGTTAAAAAAGGGGAAGAGGTAAGATCACGGTATAGCTGTATATTGCTTTTTCATGCAAAAAACATGATCATGTTTGTATCTTTGGTCATTCATATCTATGGGTGAATATTTCAAAGCTGGAGCCTCTACCATGTGCACTGCAATCTATAAGGTCTTCAACACTTAATAGTGTAATAGATACTTTGGTATGGGATCTGAGGATATGGTTTTATCTTTTGAGATGTGAGAGAGAATCTGAATTTGAAACAAGTATTAAAGAGGATCATGCCATCCTGAGCAATATATTGAGATGCTAACATGAGAATAAAAAATCTTGACTACAAAGCAATCACTTAGTTATAGGTAGAAATTTAGTGTAATTTTAATTTACTAATAACCTAGTTTAGCTGTACCATAGCTCCAGAATAACATTCCCTGCTTGTGCACAAAATATCTAGCCATGCACTATTACCGATGCTTCCTTTCAAGCTGTGTGAAATTTAACATGAATTATTTTGCAGTTTACTTGTCTACTTTCCTCATTATGTAGCGTATGAATATACATGTTCGGCGCATAAAATGTTTCTTGCCATCCCCTGTTTTAAATATCGGCCGAGTTGGCTGAGATATCGTCCGATATCTCTTTTTTTTTACCTGCTGCCGATATGATATGAGGAAATCGTTCTTCTTATCATTTGCAGCAAAAAACGGTGATATTTGAAATATCGGCCGATAAACGCCCGATGTCAGCTGATAAATTGCCCGTTATGAAATAACATATTTATTGCACGACTGTGTGCAAATGTATATTATTTTTTACTGTTTTTGCATGCATATTACATCATTTTTATTAGGTAGATATCTATGACATTAAGCCAACTTTTAGTTATCAATATTTCATAATATATAGTGTCTGATATGAACGCCTGATATGCGCGCGTATCCTCGATATCCGATGTCCGATATGAAAAAACCCCATCCGATACGATCCTGATATCCGATATTTAGAACCTTGCTTGCCATAATTGCAACTAGTTTTCACTTGATACACTTGGTTTTATCTGCAATATGTATAACAATAAAAACCATTTTGGCAGACTACAGGAAGCCAAATTCTTGTGAAGATTGTAAAAAACAAGCACGCACCACCCTTCAAGACCGCGCAGTTTGAGCTGGAGTTTGGCAAGGGAATATGTCGTGACTCCGAGATCATAGAATTGGGCTGCAAGCACAAGTTCATCTCTAGAAGTGGTGCTTACTACAGCTTGAATGGCCAGACCTTCCGTGGCAAGGATGCCATCAAGCGATACTTTGCCGAGAACAGAGAAGCCCGAGAAGAATTGACAATGAAATTGAGAGAGAAACTAATACGTAGTGAGATACAGAAGAAACTTGATTCAGAAAGTGAGGTTCCAGATGAAGATGCACAGGAAGAGATTGTCGCATCTGAGACAACCGATGAGGATGTGGTTGCTATAGTTGAGGGATGATGTAGTCATCACGATTAACTGCTGCTTTTGCATTCTTCTTCCTGCTGGTCGTGTCCACATCAAATGTGAAGCTGATTTTCATGTAGTTAACATCCAAACCATGGCCTGCGTGGGTTTAGAGAGTCAGAGAAGAATTATATGCTTGGGTTGATGTTTCTGGCAGTTCTATGTCAAATTTTGGCGGGGTTTGGTTTGGCATGTAATTATATCTTTAGCTGTTAGTATCAGAATGTGATGCATTGAAGAGGGCTTTGATTCAATCAGTTCAAGTATATGATAAGCCCCAGAAGTATTGCGTTGTATGTCGTTCAGGCACTGGATGTAAAACTGCATTCTGAATCTAATTTTATCTTTATATAATTTTTGTTTATCCAGATTGCATTATCAGAAAGCTGCTCTTGTTTTATTACTTTCTTGTTGATATTACTTTTATGGTATATTTTGTTCAATGCTGTTGCTATTTTCACAATCTTGCTTGGCTTCAATTTGTGTTGTATTTCTATTGATACTTGATGTCTAGGCATTTGCAGGAGGGTTCCTGCTGTTTCTGGGAGATTGTCCGAGGTGGTGACATAGTTGACATTGAATCTAAAGGATCTACTGTTGGATAAATACTTTGGCAGCTAATCCTCTTGATAGAATAGCATCTAAACATGCAAACGTCGTGGCAGGAGCGGGGTCGGTCAAATCATCTATAGGTACATAACTACTTGGATCGAAGTTATAGATCCCTCTTTGGTGGAAGTAATTTTTTCTTGCAAAGAACCCATTTCTGCACTAAGGGTGGGTTGATAACCTACCGCGGGGGGCATTCTGCCATTTGATTCCTGTTTGCTTATCAATGAACCTGCACTGCTAAATGTCTGCTTAAATTTTTATTTGATCTTCTTCTTGCAGAGCAATTGCCTGAAGCCTTCCAAAAGGTAGTTGCCACACTGACGCTCAGTTTCTGACGAGATTATAAGCATCATAAAGACCATATTACTAGTACGTACATAATCCCATAAGATTATACCGCCGCAGGAGTACTGGTTGGTATGATAAAATGCTTAATTTCAATAAATTGATTCTTTTCGTTTTTGTTTATATATGTTTATTCATTATTGTATTTTTATCCGAAAAGTCGGTGGTAAATGCTGAATTGAGAATAGTTTGACAAGGTTTGAATCCTGCATCTACAAGTTCGAAATGTTTAATGCCTGAGTTTGGTGGGTTGATTATGAGTAGAGAGCTCCTTGTCGAGTTTTTGCAGCCAATGCTTCTGAACCGATATGATTATCAACTTGGGCCATCAACCTGAATCACCATTATTTCGGGTTTACGTGGTTGATGCAATCTTATTTTGGTGCTCTTGTGTCGATAATGGGAGCATTGATCGACTCTCTCCAAAAAGAAAAAAAGCTCCAAAAGTGTTTGGGTACGCCCGGGAGGTGGTTGAGCTCATCCAACATGTCCATGCTACAAATTTTACCCAGTTCTTAAAACTAAGAAAATTATTATTTGAAGTGAATGCTGGCAACGTGATTTGTAAATAGTGAGAATTTAGTACTCTTAGGGCATAACCAGCTTAGCTATGCATACCTACAAAGAAAAACATGTGCAATGAAATTAGACGGATCACTTTGTTAATCTTAATCTACATGCGTTGGAAGTTCTATATACAAAAAAAACCATTCATTTTGAAGCTTATTTACTCATGTTTTAAGTAGTGACAAAATAAACAATTTTTTTGACGATTGGATCTTGCAACGAGTTCAAAGTGTGATATTTTGTTTATAAACCTTTTAAAACAGGTAAATCAGGATAAACAGAGTGAATCGTCCAAATTATTTGCATGTTATATACTTTTATAAGTAGGTATAACTAATTTAATTATGCCCTAGAAGTATTAAAGCTCTCTCTCTCTCTCTCTCTCTCTCTCTCTCTCTCTCTCTCTCTCTCTCTCTCCCCCTCCCTCCCCCACACATACACACACTGACTGCAAAATATTGTACAAATTCTTTGTGATCCGCCACAATATATGGCTACCAAACTAACTCCATTTACTGCAGTTCCTCTCATTTTCACCCAAGAGAAGTGAAGCTATGTGCATGTAACTGCATGAACAAGGTCTTGCCAACTAAATGCTTTCCTCCAAGATGCAAATATCGACGGCCATCGGAGCATTGCTCGTCACCTTGACCAAATCTTACAGCAGGATGCAAATATCCATATTTCCATTTGATGGCCAACCAAACACTTGCTCTTCATTCAGGCTGTTGAAATCATAATTACAGATTACAGCTAGTGAAACGAGTTTAAACAGATGAAATCCATGAGCAAAAACAAGCTACCTGTAAGCTTAGAATTATTACCAGTCAAGAACTGAGAAGAAAATCACATCTAAATACATGATATTAAGACACCTACCTTATCCACGCATTGTTTATCAGCAACTGGCAATTGTTTCAGTACACTTCTTCAACTTCCAATAATCAAAGCAATCGAAGCAAGCAAGTTAAAACACCCTCAAAAAACTACATTTTCCTCGACTTCTTCACCATTCAGTTTAACAAAATAAATATTAGAAGCTACTAAACAGAACTTAAAAACAAATAAATATGACAGATATCAAAACTTAGGAAGTATGATATTTTTCCTGGCGCTCGGATAAAAGGGGCACTACAATCGTGCACAGGCCGGGGGTATGAAAGCAAGTAAACTGCATGACTAGAGAGTGATTCCTTCCCAACACCCATTTGAATGAATGCTTACACTGCCTGAATAACTGCCCTTGTCCATTGCCAAGTTCTCATCGGCATCCGAGTTATCTGACGCTGGGTGATCCTTTAATGCAAGAAATTCTTCCCTCCCTTTGTTGTATATAACAAGGGAATGGAAAGCAAGATAGCCCTTTATTTAAAATAGTAGGCACTTGCTCTGGGGTTGTGCAAAAATTTGGTCTGAAGTTCCGGGTAGATCCCTCGGCTGCTCATTATGTTGCTTCCTGGACTGATGAAATCTTGTCCACTGCAGCAAAGTAAGGCCAACTTTTTTTGCTTTTCTCATTTGTCTGGCTCTCCTGTAGGAAAAACATTAAGCAAATAGTAAGAGATAAGAAGCAAACTAGTCATTCATGATTTACTTGTAAAGTAGCATTTTGGACTGGAGATGGTCATAAAAAAAAACTACAAAATCAGCAAACCTCCTACATTTGTTAATTACGTTGATTCACTAAAGGCAATTGAGACAGAAGAAAATTCGAAAGACAATTAGAATTTTTTTATTTAAATCGGAGCTGAAATAAAAATATCAGCAAATCGAGGCTTATTGTCACTATCAAAATTTAGGGCATGTAAGTAAAATCTATGAAGCATGGATACAGATACGTGACACAGATACAACACGACACGGACACAAAGACACCGCAAATTTTTAAAATGTAGGATACGAGAACACAGTGATATAACTATGTATGTGTCTATCATATGCATATCAAAACATATAGTGATTAGGATGTGTTCTATTAAAATTAAATGGTAAAAAAAATAAAATTTAAATGATTCAAATTCATAAATTCTAATAAAGTAACAAGTAAAACAATAAAAAAACTATAAGTAATCTAATTAATACCTCACCTAATACATGATGTGTTTAGGTTCTACTAATAAAGTATTTTCTTATATTGAAGATGATAACAAAGAATAAACTTGAGGGGAGGAACAAAGTAAATAACAATGATAAATTTATTTAATCTTTTATGAAAGATACAATTCTCACTTAATTCTTCTTTTACTTCCTTACAATACATTCTTACCAAACAACTCCTTATATAGATATCTAATTGACTCTTGAAATACAATTTTTGAACTCAAACGATACATCTCTTTCTAAGAGATACAACCCTTCATTTCAAATAGACACGACTCTTCGAAGAGACACAACTCTTTATTTCTTTATCATATCAAGTTTAATTTTCAATATTCTCCCTTAAACCTGATGTAACCATCCCAGGTTGACTCCGCATGATAGAGAATATTTCATGCTTCAGTGGCTTTGTGAAAATATCAACAAGTTAGTCTTGGGTCTTGATAGAAATTAGTTCAACCTTATTCCCTTTTTGGTCTCCCGGATAAAATTATAATGAGTGTCAATGTGTCTGCTGTTTTAATGAAAAATTGGATTCTTTGCAAGTGCAATAGCTGATTTGTTGTCAATGTAAATGTTCGTTGGCTGTTCTTGGTTAAGTTGAAGATCATTAAGTAAATTCCGTAACCAAATTGTATGACAAACTCCAGATGATGCAACAACATATTCTACTTCACAAGTAGAAAGAGTGACAATAGCTTACTTTTTGATGATCAAGAAAATATTGTATTACTCAGGAAGAAAATATAACCCATCATGCTCTTTCGTTCATCAACGTTAAAAGTCATCACACCTTGTGTAGAAAAGTTCATACCTGATTGTTCCTTTGATGTAGCGCATGATTCTTTTTGCAGCCATTAAATGAGTAGATTTTGGCTTTTCCATATAACGACTAACCAACCAACTCCATAGAGAATATTCGGCCTTGTGCAAGTCAAATAGCGAAGACTTTCTAGCCAAACTTTTGAAATAAGTGGCATCAATATTGCTTCTTTCATCAGATCTTGGTAATTTGATTCCACAATCAACTGGTGTACTTACTGCATTGCACTCTTCCATGTTAAATTATTTCAAAATGGATTTTGCATAAGCTTCTTGAGAAATGAAAATTCTTTTCTCCTCTTGCTTCACTTCAATACCCAAATAATAGGACATACGCCCTAGGTCAGTCATCTCAAACTCTCGAATCATGGAGTCTTTGAACTTTTGGATCATTCTAGCATTGTTCCTTGTAAATATAAGATCATTAATATACAAACAGACCAGTAAAAAAAATCTCCATTCTTTTCCTTCTTTGTATACATGACATGTTCATATGGGCATTTGATGAACCCATTAGCTTGAAAATATTCATCAATCCTATTGTTCCAAGCTCTTGGTGCCTGTTTCAAACTGTATAATGCTTTTTTTCAACTTTAGTACTTTATGCTCGTGGTCCTTTCTTACATAACCGGTTGGTTGTTCTACATATTCTTCTTCAAGATATACATTCAGAAATGCGAATTTTATATCCATTTGAAAGATTTTTCAATTATTTTGGGCATTAATATAAATGATTAATCTGATAGTTTCAAGACGAGCAGCAGGGGAGTATACCTCATCATTATCAATCCCAGCTTTCTAATTGTAACCTTTGACAACTAACCGAGCTTTATAGCACTCAATATCTCCTTTCACATTCTTCTTTGTTTTGTATACCCACTTGACTCCAATTGCTTCCTTGCCTTTCGGTAATGTTGTAAGTTCATATGGTTATTCTTCTTGATAGCTCTGATTTCTTCATCCATGGCTTCTTTCCATCTTCTATCTTGAACGGCTTCTTCAAAGCTTATAGGCTCGCAATCAAAAATAGACAAAAGAGTGTAAGATTATTTTCATTCTCCGTTATCTCGTACAAGTCGAGAGAGTGTTCTTGTCTTTTGGGCCTTGGAGAAGAATTTGGTGGTGGTGATGATGATGCCGAAGGACTACCATGATTTGAAGATGATGGAGTATGTGCTTCCAACTCCTTTGGTGATTGGACTTTTTCTTCAAAGAACATGTCTGACTGTTCTATTCTTCTTGTGATTTCTACTCCCATGTTCTTTCTTCATCAAACTCCACATCTTTACTTACTTTGATTTTGCCACTACATGGATCGTACAACTTGTAGCCCTTGGTCCTTAAATCGTAGCCGATAAGAACAAATTCGGTACTACGATCATCAAGCTTGGTTCTTCTTTGTTTTGGTACATGTGCATATACGATGCTTCCAAACACCCTTAAGTGTCCAACTCTAGGCTTCCGTCCACTCCATGCTTCTTGCAGCTTCATATTCCATAGGCTTCTGGTTGAACTATGATTTAGAACGTAAACGACACAGTATGCAGCTTCAACCCAGAAAGCTTTGGGCATCTATTTCTACTTTAGCATGCTTCTCGCCATGTTCAAGATTATTCGATTCTTCCTCTCAGCAACTCCATTTTGCTGGGGCGAGTATGGTGCTATTAGAGAGTGTCGAATCCTTTGTTCTTCACAAAAGCTTCAAATTCCTTTGATGTGAATTCCCTCCTCTATCAGAGCTGATAGAATTCAGAAAATATCCACTTTCTTTCTCTACAGAGATCTTGAATTTTTTAAATAATTCGAACACTTCAGATTTGTTTTTCAAAAATAGACCCAAGTTTTTTTTTTGAAAAATCATCAGAAATGTTAGAAAGTACTTGTTTCTTCCAAAGAATTTGGAGAGATTGAGCCACAAACGTCTGTATGAAAAAGTTATAGAGGTTTGAATGCTCTAAATATTGATTCTTTTGGAAAGCTGCTTCGATGAGTTTTCCAAGTAGACACTCTTTGCATGGTTGTTTTGAGTGATCGATGAAAGGTAGTCCTTTTACCCACTGTTGTTTAGATAATAACTTGAAATCTCCAAAAAATTTAGATGTCCATACCTCATGTGCTATAACCAGGATGGATCTTTGATATTTGCAATCAAATGTTTCACATTGTCAACTTGAACATTTAGAAAGAACATTCAATTTTTCATTATCTGAACTTTTTCAATTAGCCTCTTCTTTTGATCTCTGATATAAAGGCAAAGATCTTCCATATGGATGATATATTCCTTCTCTAGTAGTTGTCCTAAATTGAGGAGATTGTTTTTCATGTCCGGAACATAGTAGACATTAGAAATAAGCTGATGACTCCCATCTTTTTGCCGAATTAAAATCTTATCTTTTCCTTTTACTGGGATCTTTGAGGAATCACCAAATGAAATTTGATAATTTGCTAATTCATCAAGCTCCACGAATATGTTCTTCTTTTCACACATATGATTGTTGGCACCTGTATCAAGGTACCACATTGTTTCACTTGCTTCTTCTCTTTTGAAAGCCAGCAGAATAGCATGTTTTTCTTCTATGTAATTGCTTTCTCCTTCAATATGGTTAAGGGCACGATTCCTGCATTCTGAAGCATAAGACTATACTTCTTATAATTGTAACATTGAATTTGAGATTTTTTTATACCTTCCTCTTTCAGAAAAATTTCCTTTTCTATGACCCCTTGCAAATCTTTGTTTTTGCACTATTTCTTCATAGTTTTTGGTGATGAATCTACTTCTTTCACCTTGTCCTCGTCCTTGAGATCCCCCACGACCTCGAAAGCTTCCTCTAGCTCAATAGTTGGTTTGGTTTCAATCATCTATGCTTTTGTTTTCGGCTTCCCCCTGCTCTTCTTTCAGTTTGAGTTTTGACTGCAGAACTTGCTCTACCGGCTCTTACCTTCTATTGATTCTTTGTTCATAGATTTGCAGAGAATCCATAAGCTCGTCAATGGTCATGGCCCCCAGATCCTTGGCATCTTCAATAGCAACAACTATATAATCATACTTTGGATCAAGCGATCAAAAGTATCTTCTCATTCACTCGAATATCTTCACTGTTTTCGCCATTTCATCGCAATTGATTCACAACACACTAAATTCTTGTGAAATAATCTGAAATTGACTCTTTGATCTTCATCTCCAGGCTTTCGAACTCCTTTCGACGTGTTTGAAGTCGAACCTTCTTTACCCTTTTTGCTCCTTTATTGGAGTTTTGAAGTATCTCCCACGCTTGCTTGGATGTAGTTGTATTTGCTATCTTCTCAAATGTCAATTCATTCACACCTTGGTAGATGAAAAATAAGACCTTCTTATCCTTCTTTCGTAAGTCCTTCAAAGCATCCTTTTGGGTATTTGTTAACCCATCAGTTTCTTCTGGCTCAGTATAGTCATTCTCTACAATATCCCAAGCATCTTGAGAACCTAGCAATGCCTTCATTTGAATGTTCCAATTTTTAAAATTTTCTTTGATGTGGTGGGGAATAATGAAGGACGTCATGCCATTTATCATCTTCTCCTTACTCTGATACCGCTTTGATAACAAAGAATATATTTGAAGAGAGGAATAGAGGAAACAATAATGATAAATTTATTTAATATTTTATAAAAGATACAATTCTCACTTAATTCTTCTTCTACTTCCTTGTAATACATTCTTACCAAACAAGTCCTTATATAGAGATCTAAATGACTCTTGAAACACAATTTTTGAACTCAAACGATACATCTCTTTCTAAAAGATACAACCCTTCATTTCCAATAGACACGACTCTTCGAAGAGACACAACTCTTTATTTCTTTATCATATCAGGTTTAATTCTCAATAGAAGAGATATTCTTTTTCATATTTTATTTAAGCGGCATGTGACTTTAGGTATCCAACACATGATCTTTGAATTTTATCAAAACCGACACGACATTGGACACGATGCCGACACACGAATTTATGAGTTTTGAAATTCGACACGACTTTGGAGTGTCTTATACATATCGGACAAGTGTTGGTGTCCAACACATGTCTGACATGGATACGACACTCACTTTTAAGTGTCAATACTTAATAGAGTAAAATAGTGGAATCTTCTTGATATGAATCCTAGACTGAAAAATATAAGTGTTCTATTGAGGTTGAGTTACACCAGCTGACAAGATTAGAAAGTCCAGAGCCGACTAAAGAATGGAGTCCACTTTTGGTAGAATATAATGAATCAAAAGTTCAGCCTACTTAGCAAATGGGATGTTGCCAAATTTAACATTAAAGTTGAATGTAACCATTAATAGGAGAACAGCGTAAGTATCCCATGGTTGATCATTCGCTAGCGTACTATAGAGTCTAGACTCGTCAAGACCAGAATCTCATTACGAGAATCACCAAAGGTTGCGTCTGTGAGCGCTCTTATAATGAAAGAGAGAACAAAAGTTACCTCATATTTCGCCGGAGTCCGATTTATTCCATGCCCATAAAGCTAGCAGCTACCTCTTCCCAAAGAACCATTCTTCTTTTAATTGCCTGGAATCTATCATCCAGTTCAGGTCGTTTTTTAATTTAACCTCTTAATCTCTTCAGGCTTCAATTTATTCCGTTTTGAAGGCTTACGGGACACTGCCTTTGGTTCTGATGGCTGGAGCCCCTCAGTGGAAATTTCTTCATTTTACTTGACTTCAGATGTTCCTCTGAGAAAAAGATATTATCAACTTTTGCTGGTTGAACTGCTGAAGACCCTTCAAATGATTCCCAGGTACTTGCTGAAGTTGTAGTTGTAAGTGGATGTGATACTTCCTCTGGGCTTGCAATTTCATCTAGCATACTTATCAATTGCTCATCTTTAGAAGTCTCACCTACAATAACACAGAATTGAAAGATAATATCTCTTAGCTAATAATCAATGAAATCAACCATTACTATACTTGAAGATTTGTCTTAAATAATACATAGAAAAATCTTAAGTTTTCACGAGTGAAAGCATCAAGCTAATCTGACTGAGAACAAGTTTAAAAGTATGTCTACAAGTAAGAAGTATTGTCTTTGGGACTGCTCTGATCAAAAGATAATATTGCTTGCTTGTGAGAGTGATGGACTTTGCTGCAACTGCTAAGGTTTCAGTCCTATGCTTCAATGTAACTGAAGCTAAGCCATTTACATTAGGAGTGCAACTTTGCTTTTCTTGCTCTACAACCTTGGGCTTGTTCTTTACATGCATCCAACATAAAAATGATAGTAAGTTACATGGGAGCATCAAATCGAACTGAACTTCATTCATGTGTTTAAGACCTGCAGAACAAGATCAGCAGCACGGATAGAAAAACTTGCATGGTCTGCAATCAATCAAATGCTCATGTGCAGAGGCTTATCCTTCCAATAGAACCCAAGCTTATCTTAAAATGTAGTGGTTGTATTATTCAAATTTATAAAAACTGAGAAGTTGAAAACAACAATAGAACACACTCAGGTACCTTCAGCCTCTCTTCAATTTGTTTCTCCATAGTGTTGGCAGCGCTGGTGGGTTCGCAATCAGCTTGATCAAACTTCCTGCTTAAATTCTTTCTACAATGGATATCAGATGACTGATTTTCTGAAGATAGCCCAAAACCACCATGAGATTTTCCAGATAATCTCATCTTGAAGTTTTCAGGGAGAACTCCGATGGTATTCTCTCCAGCAACTGCGATGACCTCAGGCCTTTTACAGCTGTATTTCCTTACCATCTTCCTTAGCACTTCCGACACAATACGTTCCATATGGGTCAGCGGATTGAAAGCAAGTTTGTCATATTTCACTTTTTTTTTTCTCAGAATGGTTGACATGTTTATATCATCTGAATGAAAAACTTGTGATGTGGATATGAAGCTGCATGAAGGAATATGTAAAATACTTTCCTTGATTGTTTGTAAAATGTTGGAGATCTTTCCATTGATAGAAGCATCGAGACCGCGAAGCAAATCTGGCATACAGGCCTGGTGTTCATTACACGCAGCTCCGGACAAGGCCAAAACTCTTCTTAAGCCTTGCTCGGGTTGCATCAAGGTTTATTTGGTGAGTTAAGTTTGCTCTTAGGAAATTTTGAAGTTTGAATAATGATTAATTCATATAATCTTTGCTATGTCTGCCGAGATATTAACATTATGAAATTTTAAAACTTTGGACCCTGTTAATTCTATGTCCCTTTTGTTGGACTGGGGGATTGGCAAGAGAAGAAGTGATGGATGTTTGTTAACTCCAAACGCTCTTGAGTACTGAGTTACTACCTTTTTAGTACCTCCAAAATAAATTTACCTAAGCTAATGCTTTGCAAGAAGTGAGAAGTTCTGCAATGTTATGCTTTGCTTTCTTTAGTTTTTCTTCTTTTCTTATACATTACAACACAACTATATGATCCCTTATATAGGATTGTATACAATGAAGTTTCAAGTGTAATAAATACATGTGTTAATAACCTCACAAAACTCTCTTTAGTGAATATATTATAGGTTTTGCTTAACTTTATTGGTAGAGTCAATAAGATAGCGTTTGATTTAGTATTAACTCCATAACTCCAACAAATCACCCCCTCAAACCTGAAGCGTAGTCATGCCAAGCTTGTCTCTTAATCTTCTGAATGCATCTGCTGGGTGAAATATGTCTGCAACTTAGTCTAGAGTATGACAATACTCCATCATCATGATTTTCTGCTTTACATGGTCTCTAAGAAAATGAAACTGTGTATCTATGTATTTGCTCCTCCTATAGTGTACTGGGTTTTTTGCAAGCTGTATAGCTGATTTGTTGTCTACAAATATCATTGTTGACTTTTCTTGTGGATGATCCAGCTTCTTTAAAATATTCCTCAACTAAATTGCTTCACAGACTATAGATACAGTTGCCACATATTTTGCTTCACATAAAGATAACGCCACAACTCCTTACTTCTTTGAGGTCCATGAAAATGCAGTTGACCCAAGATAGAAGACATAACCAGTGGTGCTTTTTATCTCATCTTGGTCACCTCCCCAGTCGCTATCTGAGTAGCCTACTAACTCTGAAGTTTCACCATAAGCATAACATCGACCAAGGTTGAGTGTGCCTTTGATATACCTTAAAATTCTCTTCGCAGCTAGCCAATGAGACTCCTTCAGTTTTTTCATATAGCGACTCACAAGTCCGACTCCATAAACGATATTAGGCTTTGTGATCATCATGTACCTCAGGCTACCAACTAGACTTTTGATGAGAGTCGAGTTTACAAAATCTCCATTTCTTTCTCTTGACAGCTTCATTCCTGTGGATGTTGGGGTGTTCACTAGGTTGCAGTTGCTCATCTTGAATTTCTCCAAGATCTCCGTCATGTACTTCTTTTGAGATATTAATATCTCATCTTGTTGCTGCTTCACTTTGATGCCAAGAAAATAGAACATCAATCTATTGTCCGTCATCTCAAATTCATTGAACATCGCCGCGTTTAATTCAACAAGCATTTCGGCGCTACTTCCTATGTATAATAGATCATCAACATAAAGACAAATTATTAGAAATTCACCTTGATGGTGCCTCTTTATGTAAATGGCATGCTCATAGGGACATTTGGTGAAGCCATTTTGATGAAGATAACCATAAATTCAGGCATTCCACGCCCATGGTGCCTGCTTTAAGCCCTATAAGGCTTTCTTTAGGCGATATATTTTGTCTTCTTGTCCATTTACTAGAAAATCTTTTGGTTTATGTACATACACCCCTTCTTTAAGAATATCATTGAGAAAAGCTGACTTGACATATATATGATATATCTTTCACCTGTGATGAGCTGCAAGTAAAATTAATAGTCTCACCGTGCCCAATCGAGCAACTGGTGCAAAGACTTCTTCATAGTCGATGCCATACTTTTATTTACAAGTCTCCCCTTGTACCGATCAACTTCACCATCTGCTGTGCGTTTGATCTTGTACACCCATTTGACACCTATTGCCTTGTGACTTTGTGGAAGTATTGTTAACTCCTATGTGTCGTTCTTCTGATGGCATAAATCTCATCTTTCATTGCTGATCGCCAACAATCTTTTTCCTCAGCCTCTTGGAAACTGAGAGGCTCATAATCAGCATATAAGCAGAAGAGATTAGCCTCTTCTATCTGCTCATAGATCTCCCTCAGGCTTCTTATTTTGATAGGACCTCATTGCACGATAGATTCACTGCTACTACCTTCCCAAAAAGGTGGAGAACCTTTTGCAGGAGACGGTGTAACATGTTGAGGAGATGGTGGTGTAGCTGGTGGTAGAATCTTTTACGGGAGCTCATCAAGTTCATCCACCAGGGGTTGCTCTTTGACAGTCTCTTCATTGCTCCAGCTCCATGCTTCAGCTTCATTGAAGACAGTGTCTCTACTAACCACTAGTTTCTTAGTTATGTATTGTAGAGCTTGCATGCCTTTGACTCTTCGCTATATTTGATGAAATACATTTTTCACCATGATTGTCAAGCTTCTTCCTTTTGACTTCAGGTACTTGAGTATATGCAACGCACCCAAAATTCGTAGGTGTTACACTAGGCGTGTAACCGCTCCATGCCTCTTGAGGAGTCTTACCCTTCACTTGCTTCATCGAGCACCGATTGAGCAAGTAAGTTGAACACGGCACAACTTCCGCCCAGAACTATTTCGACAGCCTCTTTTCTTTAAGCATGGTTCTTGTCATGTCAGGAATGGTGCGGTTCTTTCTTTTTGCGATGCCATTTTATTGTGGTGTGTAGGCAGTAGTAAATTGCCTCTTTATGCCTTACTCCATGCTATATTCTTGAAACAGATTTGAGGTGTATTCACCACCTCGATCAGATCGGAGAGTTATTAGCTTGTGTCCACTCTCCATTTCAACAAGTGCTTTAAAATTCTTGAAGATAGTAAAGGTAGCCGATTTTTCTTTAAGAATATACACTCACAACTTTCTACTGAAATCATCAATGAAGATAATAAAATATCTATTACCTACTAAAGAGAAAGGATCTAGTGGTCCGCAGATGTCAGTGTGAACAAGTTGCAATGGTGCCTCCGCTCTCCATGACTTTCCACTGAGAAAAGGAAGTCATACTTGGTTGCCAATTATACAAACTTCACAAGTATAACTCGGTAGATCGATTGTTGGTAAACCTCATACCATACCGGCTGTAGATAGTAGCTTCAGGCCGCTAAAATTTAGATGGCCAAAACGAAGATGCCACCTCTATGACTCATTCTTCACGAGTCCTTAAAAATACTTTTCAACTTCCGTTTTTAGATGCAAGGAAAACATGCGGTTCCTTGTCATCTTAACACAAGCTATGAGATCTCCTTTTGTTTTTTCAATCAAAGATGGTTATTCTCTATATATACTTTATATCCTTTTTTGAGTAATTGATCGATCATGAGAATATTACTATTCATGTTTGGAATATAATAAACATCAAAAATATACTCAGGCTTACCATCCTTTTGGCAGATTTTGATCTTCCCTTTGTCTTCAACAGAGAGTTTTGAAGAATATCCCAAGCTCACACTTTCATGAACTCCTTCTATGAGTTCCATAAAAAGTTTTTTCTTTTCGCACATGTAGTTGCTAGCACCCGAGTCAAGGTACCAAATATCATTCTGAACACTTGAATCATTATGAGTAAGAAGAAGAGCAAAGTTATTACCCACATCATTTGTTGCTTCAGCGAGATTGGTAAGATTTTCAGTTCTGTGCAAGCTATCTGAGGCATAGTGTCTAAATGATTGACAGTTGTAGTATTGGACGTTCTTATTGTTTCCATGTCCAGATGTAAATCTTTCCCGATTGCTTCGTCCTTGACCTCTGAAGCTTTGGACCTCCATATGATTTTAAGTGGTTCATTGTTGGGGACCACGTCCCCTACCTCTACCACGACCACAACCTTTACCATGTAAGCCTCGATTATTTAGAAATAACTTTGACTTTAATGCTTGTTTTAACATTAGAACTAGTCTTCTTTTGTATGTGTTGCTTATGAACTTGGAGAGATCCCAAAAACTCCTCTACTGAGATCTCTTCCAAATTCTTTGACTCCTCAATTGTCTTCACCACGTGCTCGAACTTTGATGTGAGGGATCGGAGCAATTTCTCCATCACTCGGATGTCTTCCATCTTTTCCCTATTTCTCCACATTTTATTCACAATTAAAAGAAATCGTGAATAATAATCGGAGATGCTTTCTTCATCTTTCATTTGAGCTGCTTCAAGATCGCCCCTCAAAGTTTAGAGGCGAATTCGCTTCAACCGTTTGACTCCTCTGTAGATGGTGGTAAGAATTTCTCATGCTTCCTTACTCGTCGTTGCTTCGGCAACTCTTTCGAAGGTAGACTCGTCCAATCCTTGATAGAGTAGAAAACGAACCTTATTATCCTTCTTTCTTTACTCTCTAAGAGCCTTCTTCTTTTCAGCGGTGTAGGCGACTTCTAACTCCAGTGTAGTTCTTTGAACCCATCAATGATCAGCTCCCACAACTCTTGAGAACCAAATAAAGCTTTCATTTGACTTGACCAACTCTCATAATTATCCTTTGATAATTTGGGTACTTGAGGGTTGACAAGATTATTGGCGGAGGCCATGAGGAGAAGAGAAAATGAAAAAAAAAGAATGAAATGGCTCTAATACCAATTGTTGGACTGGGGGACTAGTAAGAGAAGAGGCGATGGATGTTTGCTAACTCCAAACGCTCTTGAGTACTGGGTAGCTACCCTTTTAGTACCTCCAAAATAAATTCACTCAAGCTAATGCTTTGCACAAAGTGAGAAGCTCTGCATTACTTTGCTTTGCTTTTTTTTTTTTTTTTTCTTCTTTTCTTATACATTACAACACAACCATATGACCCCTTATATAGGATTGTATACAATGAAGTTTCAAGTGTAATAAATACACAGGGGCGGAGCCAGGGGGAGGCACAGGGTGGCACGTGCCCCCCCGGGCCCGCCAAAAAATAAGCCGCCCCTATTATTAACTAGGGCACTGCGGCACAAAAAAAAAAAAAAAAATTCCCTTAGATGCTCGGGCACTGCGGCACAAAAAAAAAAAAAAAAAAAATTCCCTTAGATGAGAAGCCTAAAAGCCTCTCCTATTTTTTGCTCTCCCCACTCGTTCTCGCTTGAAAATTGAAATCCAGGTTCCAGTCTCACCGCTCGTTCTCGCTTAAAAATTGAAATCCAGGCTCCAGGGCTAGGGTTTCTGATCTCACTCGTGGCTTTTGCATTGGTGGAAGACTCGAAGTTCTTCCCCTAAATCCCCAAATCTCCAATTAAGGTAAAAATTTTCATTCTCTCAATTTGTTCTTTTTATGTTATTAGAAAACTGAGTATTTGCTTACTTTTGAGTTTCTGTCATGTGGAAATTCTGATAATTGCTGTAGTAAATACTCAAAATTTACGGGGTTTAGCTCAAGCTGACACGATAGGTATGAGTGAGTTCAGATCTGATGCGCTGTAGAGTCGAAGCGAGTTTTAAAAAAAAATCATCAAAGAGATGTTGGGTTAATACGGTTAGGTGATGGCATTGGATTGATCTCTGTTGTGAGTGCAAATTTTTTTTAAAAAATTTCTTTCCATTTTCCAGGCTTCCAGCTTTGGAACTCCAAAGCTATTTTTTTCTGATAGGACTCATATGAGGAACTTAGGAGAGAAATTAGGTACCATTTAAGGGTAAAAAAGAAGCTGAGAGGAGAGTTTCAAGGGTTCTTTAGTTAAATTACACAAGAACAAAACTTGCTGGTAGGATGCAGGTAGATGGCTTGCCCTAATTTTCAAGCAGTGGGTATAAGATACTTTCAGATTCTAATGTCTCAAACACGGTGGCATCCATAACAATTTATGTCATCTAATTGTCACATTAATTTTTTTTTTGAATACTTTCAGTTTCAACTAATTGAATAGAATTTTCAATATGGTTAAAGAGCAAGTTGTATATTATTTTGCTGAAGAAGTGAACAAGTCAAAGCTTTAGTATAGTCGACTACTCTTTGATAATGTCTACGGAATTTTAAAACTGATGTTGCATTGCATACTTTATTTGCAGAGGGATCTCCTTTTAGGAGGCGGAGAAGAGTCTACCATTTATAGACACAGTTTACAGTAAGTACCATGCTTCTAATTGAAGTGTTTTTTATTTCTTGAAGTTATTGAATTGATTATCAATAGCAAATTTCATATTTTCATTATGCTTATGTTTGGATTATAAGATAACAACCATGAAATTGAGAACACATATGATATGTTTGTAGGAATGGACAAATTTCTTATAAGAAAATCAAAACCAAGTGAAAGTTCAAGTACGGGAGAAAGTCTTAATCAACTTGCGCCCAAGTGCCCAAACACTTCAACAATTGACAAAGAATCTGAACCTTCGTTAAAACAGAGACGCATTGAGACTAATTTAGAAGAACTTTCAGCGGATCCTGAATTAAGAAAAGTAATATATGATAAAGGCATTTCTCCTAAAGAGCAAGATAGGAAAAGAAGAGCATATTTACAGAAAGGTCCTTGTCAGCCTTGTATGGGTAAAGATGACTACCCTCAAACTTTATTTAACAATAAATACCGTCGATTCAATCCAAAATGGTTTGACATGTATCCGAATTGGTTAGAGTATAGTGTCAAAAAAGATGCAGCATTTTGTTTATGTTGCTATCTTTTCAAAGGTCAACATGAGCAATATGGTGGAGATGCATTTATTGTTGAAGGATTCAGAAACTGGGCTCATGCAACAGCGAAATTGAAAGCTCATGTTGGAGGCCCTAACAGTTCTCACAATCTAGCAGTGGAGAAGTGTGAGAACTTGCTACGACAAGATCAACACATTGATAGTGTAATCTTAAAGACTTCACAACTTGCTCGAGTTCAATATCGGACTCGGTTGAATGCCTCGATCGATTCTATTCGGTATCTTTTGCGGCAAGGATTAGCTTTTCGTGGACATGATGAATCTTGAAATTCTAGAAACCGAGATAATTTTTTAGAACTTTTGCAAGTTCTTGCAAAGAACTGTGAGGAGATAGAAAAAGTTGTTTTGCAAAATGCTCCAGAGAATCAGAAGATGACATCTCCTGATATTCAGAAGGATATTGTGTGTGCGGCTGCAACAGAGACCAGAAATGCTATTGTAAATGACATAAAGAATGAATATTTTGCCATTTTGGTTGATGAATCCCGAGATGTATCAACAAAGGAGCAGATGGCAGTTGTATTACGTTATGTGGATAAAAAAGGCCATGTGATTGAGCGTTTTCTGGAAATCTTACATGTTTATGACACTAGTGCCACAACCTTGAAGCAAGCAATTGATGCTATGTTTGCTACACATGGATTAAGCATCTCAAAATTACGAGGACAAGGCTATGATGGGGCAAGTAACATGAGGGGTCAATTCAATGGACTCAGAGCTCTTATCTTGAATGAAAACAAATCTGCCTTTTATGTTCATTGTTTTGCACATCAGCTTCAGTTGGCATTAGTAGCTGTTGCTAAAAATAATTCTAAGATTGATGTGGTGTTCACAGTTGTTGCAAATATTTGCAATATTGTTGGGGCTTCTGCCAAACGTCGTGACATTCTCCGGGAAGCACAAGCTAATGAGATTCTGAAAGGACTTGAAAGTGGTGAACTCAGTACTGGGAGAGGTTTGAACCAGGAAATGGGGCTTAAACGTGCTGGTGATACGCGTTGGAGCTCTCATTATTATGCAATGCTAAACTTGATTGTTTTATACACTCCTGTGATTGTAGCTCTTGAGAGTATAGAGAAAACATCATGCGCTGAAAAGAGAGGAGAAGCTGTGATGATTCTACAAATGATGCGAACTTTTGAGTTTGCATTTTCTATTCATTTGATGAAAATTGTGTTGGGGATCACCAATGAGTTATCTTTGGCGCTTCAAAGAAAAGATCAAGATATTGTGAACGCCATGGATCTTGTTAAAATAACCAAACAACGATTTCAATAAATGAGAGATGATGGATGGGATTCTTTCCTTGAGCTTGTTTCTTCATTCTGTGTCAAACATGATATCGAGGTCCCTAACATGGATGATATGTTTATACCCACAGGGAGATCACGCCGCAATGCTCAGAACTTTACAACATGTATCATTATCGGTGTGACTTATTTTATGCAGTTATAGATTTGCAGGTTCAAGAGCTAAACAATCGCTTTACTGAGGCGAACACTGAGTTACTTCTTTGTGTAGCATGCTTAAATCCTAGTAATTCTTTTGCTGCATTTAATAAGGAAAGTTACTTCGTCTTGCTGATTTTTATCCTAATGATTTCTCAACAACTGAGATCATGGCTCTTGATGATCAACTTGATACATTCATTCATGATATGCGATCAAAAAGTGAATTTCTGGAACTAAAGGGATTGCAGGTCTTGCACTGAAGATGGTAGAGATGAAAAAGATGTGGTATATCATTTTGTCTATAAACTTGTGAAGTTTGCATTGATTTTACCTGTGGCAACTGCAAATGTTGAGAGAGTATTTTCTGCTATGAATATTGTGAAATCTAAACTGCGCAACCGCATGGGAGATCAGTGGACGAATGATTGTTTGGTAACATATATCGAATCTGATGTATTTGATACTATTAGTAATGATGTAATCATGGAACGGTTTCAAAATATGTCAAAGCGTCGAGGCAGTTTGTAAGGTATTATCGTTAGTTTATTTCACTTTTGTTTTAGGTGATTGGATTTTGTTTTCTTTAATATGTAAGGAGTTTGATTTGCAAGAGTATGTACTTTTGAGTTGGATGTGCAGTTTCATACTGTAACAATCACTTTTATGTAATAGAATATTGGTTGAGAGATTTCAAGTTTGAGACCCCTTCCTTTCTACTAGTATTTTAGAAAGAAAATCATTATTATTTAGTATTAAATATCCTTACAATTTGATATTATTGCATGTTATTTTATGCCCCCCCAACTTTGAAATCCTGGCTACGCCACTGTAAATACATGTGTTAATAACCTCACAAAACTCTCTTAGTAAATATATTATAGGTTTTGCTTAACTTTATTGGTAGAGTCAATAAACTTCAGGTTTGATTTTGTATTAACTCCATAACTCTAGCACCTTTTCATTTGGGCAGCAAGCCTATTGGATCTTCAACTGAGGTTTCAGCTTCAGTTGAGGGTCTTTACTCCCCTCGCTAAAATAACCTGTTCTCGTTGTGTTCAATCCACGCTTTCCATCGCAATATACCCCTTATGGCTCTCGTATGCTTTACTGCTTCAATGCTGATGCCCTAGATGCTTGTTACATGACTAGTGGGTTGTTACCTCAAACCTTTGGATTTTTGCCTATTTAATCTTCTAAGCTATCTGAATCTATTGAAACACTGCTCCTTTTAATGAAACCCCATCACTGCTTTCTACCATGGTATCTTGTTAAATGCTTGTGAGATTAAGGAGAAAATGGGTTGAGGTTATATAATACTGAATTGCCTACCCTTCCTGCAGTGAATCTATTTATCTACTTAAAAAGAATAGGACCATTAACTTAAATGTTCTTGTTGCACAGTGAAATAGTTTGCTTTACAATTGTACCTTATAAGTGTATCTTTTGTCAGAATATAACTGGGGAGTCCATTCTTCTGAAATTTGAGAACATAGTTCCACAAGCCATTAGATGGCAGGTACTTTACAAAGATTGAATGAACAATCAATGTCATGTTATTATCTTGGAAGCATCCCAGACTGAAAGTAAGGAAATAGTATTTGAGGGTGTCCATTCATTGGCTTCTAAAATGCACCAACATGATAACACACCTTTTGTTTAAAGCGTATCGAGATGTCAAGAGCTGAATGACATTCAAAAATAATGACCACATTAGTTAGTACTGAATTAAATGGACGCGAGAACGTACTTCAAACTTTCATGGTCCATGCTGCTAGTCCATGCCATATATGACATAGCACATGCACCGCTACTCATGTCTTAAGGTCCCCGACATAGTCCATACTATCATTGTTCACACTTCATAGAAAAGCTTAACATAACAATTTCACCTTATATTTTAGATCCATTTTACTATTCATATTGTAAACTGCTACAAAATAGTTATTTTTGCTTATTCTGTTCATGAATTTAACCCTTTTTCTTTTTCTCTGTGGTCATGCTAGATCTTGGAGAGTGTTGGTGAACTGCAGGGCGTTGTGTTTGAATTGGATCAGGTAGAAAAGCAAGTGGGTAATTATGTGATATCATTACTTCAGAAAGAGAGACAAGATAATACTAATGCGAGTTATAATGGAGAGCTTGAAGTCTTCCATCAGGCAGCCTTGAGGCTGGTGGTGATTACATCCTCCAGAGCAGCTCGAACTGAGAGAAGCTCTCAATAAGCTCATACTTGCTGCACCTTATGAGGAAATACCCGAAGTTCTTCAGAAGCGAAGTAGGAGATGACACTGATCCCCAAGGATCAGCTCCTTGTTCCCCCACCCCCTGGAGGAGACTGGAATTGAAAAAGAAGATAGGAGGAGTTTGTTGGTACTCCAAACAATTACACGTATCAAGACTTTCAAGTGGATGGACTTGGAAGATATGTAACTTGCTGGCTGTGCCTGTATGAGGGTAGGAGCATGAGGAAACAGCGGAAAGCGGTCGAGCAAATAAGGCTTTTGCTGAAGGATTTTGAGGAAGCAAGGATCTATATGGGTGCAAATGGGGGCATGGAGGCTCTGGTCCACTTCTTGAGGTCACCTTTTGAAGTAGGAGATGCCAAGGCCCAGGAGATCTGAGCTATGTCTCTTTTCAACCTTTGTGTCAATAATAACAGGTACAGAATCTGTCATTCCTCTATCTTTTGAATTACATGTTCCAATCATTGGTTGGATATTACTTGACATCCTTGTATTTTACCTTGTTTGGTAGCTGGGGATGGTGGAACATGGAATAAACTACTGTTAACAGATTAATTATGATGATGACTAAAATGAACAATCTGTCAACAAAATTGAACTTCATGATTGAAGAGGCAGTATGCATGTCAGTCTTTCACATGTGTAAAGACTTCCTCCAGGAAAATAAGAAAGAAACATACCACTATTTAATAAAAATACATTTGCACATATATATCTTATTTTCCCATAGTGGGACTAAAATCTAAGCCATTTTTCTTTGCTTAAGATTGCGTTTATGGGCTCTTCCTTTCAGCATTTTTTGCTTCTCATACAGAACTATACTTTATCAAGTATCAATTCCTCTGCACGACTCGGGTGTGACACTTGAATCCTATGATTAACAGAATACCACTGATCTGGTATTGTTCTGTTTTTCTCTCATTAACGCCCTAAATTTCCACCTCACTTGTTTTAAAATGTGAATGTATGATATGGACACAAGTTCATTTGCATCTTAGCACACTGTTATCTGTGCCAGACAAAATAGTTTAAACATACCTAGATGTGTGAAGAAGGCATGAAGCATCTTAGGTTTAGGTGTTCTCAGTTTGCAAAAGGCATTCAGATGAGCATACATATAGATGCATATTGCATTATGTAGGAAGGACATATGCTATTCTATTTCACACCGTATGTCTACTCCCTGGTACATGTCAGATTAGGATGCATGCTCTATGGTTATCGTCGCAAATAAGATTTGTTGGAATCCCTCTCACAGAGGAGAGAGTCACCAAAGTATAGTCGCCAAACACAAGAACAAAGAAACAAAGGAAGAAGCTAGAATACACAATTTAACAAGGTTCGCAATTTTCCTACATCCTAGGGTAAAGGGGAGAGGGATCTTATTCAAAAATCAAAATTACAGAATATATAGCAGGGACAATAACCCTCTTTATATAGGTAGAAAGTCCTTGAGTTTAAGGAAACCAACAGATCTAAATTCAGATCAGAAACGAACTTTGAATCAACTTAGGAAACTGTCAACTGCATCTTCCGGTCGACCAGTCGGTCGACCAGGTCCTTCTACGGTCGACCTCTCGGTCGATCGAGATTTTCAAAAAACTCCTGATAGTCTCAATCGGTCGACCGATGCCTTCTCTTATAGCTGCCTTTTTCGTGCGGTCGACCGGACGGTCGACCGCAATTCTTTGTGCACGTTTTGTGCATGACCCGTCGACCGCCCGGTCGACGGTTCTCTGTCTTCAGTTGAGAATAGAGCTTCTTCTTTGCTTTTGAACTGTGATCTCTCTGTATTCTCATCTCCAATGAGTTAAAAAACTCTACCATCAAGATTTTACACTCCCTCCTCATAATTCTCCACCTTGATGAAGATTTCTTAAATCTGAGCAGAATACAACATAATACCATGTCGACTCCACCAGAACTGCACCAATGTGGCTGCCTACGTACCCTGCACAGGGGATCAAGTCATCCGTAGTTCATCCGAACAAGCTACATTGAGCTCAAGTAACTAAAAGGATCTGAAGTAACTCTTTGCAATATGTAAACTTTACTCTTGGATCAACCTTGGTAAGCATATCGCGGCGAGAACCTTCCGTAAGTTGATGTCACCTTCATCAAGAATCTCTCGAACAAAGTGGAATCTAACATCAATGTGCTTCATTCTTGCTTGATCATCTGGTTCTTCGCTAAATAGATAGCACTCATGATTGTTGGCCCAAAGGCCTTCCACTCTAGTTTTGATGATGATTAGCTCATGTAGTTATGTGTACTAATAATCTTGTGAGTTTAGTTTCAGATCTTTAATCAAGTTATTAGTTGGTGAAAGCTTCCACACATCTTTCACAAGTTGATTCAAGAGCCCGAGCGTCAAAGATCACATATAGCACTTGCTCGATGGATCAAGGAGTTTTGGATCGAGTCGGCTTGGAGATTGCGCTCTACAAGAAGACTTCGGTACCATATTTTAGTTTTTGTGTTAGATCCAAATTTGTAAAGATTAGAATAGTATGATAATGCTCAAGTTCACAACACACACGCTTCATGTTTTGAATATTGGTTTTTTAGTTTTTCGGTTTTAGGTTTAACCGATCTTGGTTTCATGAATAGATAGATCAAAACAAGTTTACATGGTTTAATGTATATATGATTTGTTCTATATACATGCATGCTTTAATTTCCTAGACAAACTTAGTTTTGACTCACTTATTCATGTGTTTTATGTTTTTGTATTTTTGACAAAACATATCTTGGAATTAATGACAAAAACATGGATATATATTTTTTCATGTATATTGGATTTCTATCCATATGCATCATGCTTCAAAATGTTTAAATATCATGTTTTTGTATTTGGAAGAGTTTTTGGACAAAACGTATTTTTCATTCAAAATCCAAGTTTTAGAAAATACAGTTTTTGGTTTTTGGTAAAATGATAAGAGACAAAAATGGTTCATATTGATTGATATTTGAGCTAAACTTTTTACCACATGTTTATATATCAATGCAAAATGATAAAACTATTTTTGGTGATTTTTAGAAATGATAAAAGAATTTTTAAATATGTTTCTATCCAATTTTTTTGTTCCAGGCTTCAACCAAGTCGACTAGTAGCCTGACTAGTCGACTAGGGCTGAGGTCGATCGACCTGGCCGGTCGACCGACGTGCACAATTCTGTGCACCTTTGGAGACACTCGGACGGTCGACCGGACCGGTCGACCGGTCTGAGAGCAGAGCTCTCTGTTTGTTTGGGTCGACCGGGCGGTCGACCGGCAGCTGCCAACGGGCAGAAATTGACCGTTGGACGGTCGACCGGACCGGTAGACCGGCAGGGTTATTTTGGTAAAAACTGCTGCCAACGGCTAGTTTCCAGATTTGCCTATAAATACCCCATTTGCAAGAGTTTTTTCTCTAAGATTTTTTGTGCGAATTTTTTCTTACTCTCTGGTGTTTTCACAGCAATTAAAAGAGGTTTTGGATTCAAATTGAACAATCTTTTTGGTGTTTTTATTAGGGTTTGAAAAACCAAAGAAAAGGGATTTTGGGAAAAGCTTTTGCTTAAACTTCACTATCTTCATTTTTATTATTTCCCAAAGATTTTCTTTGAGTTGCTGGTTTCAAATCCCTTAGTTTTCTCCACACTTGAGCAAAAATCTACTATCTTCTCTATAGGATCTTTGTGTGTGGGAAAAGAGATTGTTTGTGGTTGTTGTTGAACCACCAAGTTGTAAACCCTCTACACTTTGCTTTGTGCTTTTCCCTCTTGGGTTGAGGAGGTTGTTTGTGCAAGTGGTTTGTATCCCTCAAGTTGTGAGGTGATTCTTGCTTGGTTTTGTGCTAATCCCTCGGGTTGTGAGGTGATTGTTTGTTGGCTTGGAGTTGTGCCTCAAAGAGGAGGTTGTGTTTGTAAGGAGAGGAGTTGGGTACTCGTTGTATTGTGATTGCCCCAAATCCTCGGTGGAGGTTCCCTTTGTGGGAGTCCTTTGTGGACAAGCTAGTGGACTTAAAATCCTTCTGGGTGAAGGCGGGGATGTAGAGCTGGGTGCTCGAACTTCGAAACATATCTTGGTGTTTGCGCTTGTTCATTGACTCTTACTCTCTCTCTCTTTACTTTGTGCCTTGCTTCTATTCATATTGCTCATACATACTTATATGCTTGGCTTGGTTGTGTGCATCTCTTGTTGAAATTGCAAATTAGTTTTTAATTCCGCATTGAGTTTTACTAGATTAGCATAATCACCTATTCACCCCCCCTCTAGGTGATCTTTCAATTGGTATCAGAGCTAGTGCTCCTGATATTTAGGTTTAACCACCTAGGAGTGAGATCTTGGTTTGCTAATCTTCATTTGCATTGTTCATTTGCACTCATTTAGTTTGCTCTCATGGATAGCCCTCCTATGTTTGACCATATTAGACTTGATGCTTGGAAGGCCAATATGAGTAGCCATTTGAAAAGACTAGGACATCTAGTTTATCAAGCCTCCACTATGGAATCATTCCGCAATAGTAGCAAGCATAAGAAGGCAAATGCTTAGCACTTAGAACACTTAGAGCATCTCTAGGTGAACATCTTTTACCGGTGTTTAATCATTATGACTCGGCTTTTGCAGTTTGGAGCTTATTGACGTCTCCCGAGCTTCCAAGGATTATCAACAAGATGAGGAGATCTAAGAGAGAAAAGTCTGAAGAACATTGCTTCATGGTCCAAGGGAAAACTCCCTTGAGGTACAATCGGACACTTAATTAGATGATAGCTCTAGTTCCTATTGCCTTGGTTGCCTTGAAGTTCAAACTTTAAATTTGGAACTTGCTCAAAGCTTGAAAATTTATTGGAAAAACACAATCTTTTGAAAGAGGACAACCTTGTTTTGAAAAATGAATTAAAAGATTTATGTTCTAATTTTGAATTGGTTTTGCAAGAAAAGGAAGAGATCACTAGTGAACGTGACTCACTAAGATCTCAACTAGACCTTGCCCTTGATGAGATTGAGATTTTGAAAAACAAAAATGATTGTGATGATGCTGTGAAGCACAATGAGGTTTTATCTTCTAAATTGGATTTTGTTTTAAAAGATAACCTTATTTTGAAAAATAAAATTGATTCAATTACAAAAGAATTGGATTTGCTTTTGAAGAAAATGAATCTTTGAAAAATGAAATTGATTCTCATGTGTGCCATACTAGTATAGCTTCTTCTTCTTGCACACCTATTGCATGTCCCACTTTGTCTTCCATTATTGAAAATGATATAAATATTTTGAAGAAAAGTGTTGAATGTTTGGGCTCCACTTTGAGCCAATGCACATTGAATCATTCACGTTTGGAAACCTTGGTTCGCAAGAAACAAGGTCCATCTTTGCATGCTCACTCTTCACGGCATACACATGCTTTCCACGGTCACCACCATCGCACGTATGCTCATGTGTACACATGTACACATTGTGGCCGAAAAGGCCATCTTGCTAGATTTTGTTATGATCGTATCTATCATGAAAATTTAGCAACTAATCTTGTTTGGGTTAGAAAGGATACTAACCCCCGTGGACCCACAAAGAAATGGGTACCAAAGACCACCTCTATACTTTTTGATGTAGGTGGGAGCTCTCGCAAAAAGTGAGAGTGTTGGTGCCTTGGAGTGGATGCGTTCCGTGCCTAAAGAGAACCATTTGGATGCTTCACTCTCAAGGAGATTTGGTGGGAGGACCACCGTGTTTTGGAGAACTAGAGATGCACCTTCATCGGTTTTGGTATCATTCTCTAACTCCCGTTTTTATTATGCTTGTCTTTCTTGTTCACAAATTTATAGCATGCCATGGTTTATTGTTCATTATGCTTATGCCATGCTTACTAGAATAGTGCTATACATGTTTAGTTACTTGAGCACCCATGTTTTATATGGATCTATATTTAGTGTTCTCACCTTATTTAAACTAACATGTATGCCCTAGTTCTAATGCACATGCATATGCATTATGACCATTTGGATGTTATGATGTTTATGATTTTCGTTTTGTTTTATTGTTTCATGATTAGTATGATATTCGCCATGTTTATTAGACTTATGCTTTACATGATTAGTTGTTGAGACACCCATGTTTAGTATGGACCCATATTTTGTGTTCTCTTTATGTTTTAGCTATCATGTTAATCATAGATCTAATGCACATGTCTTTGTCATGCTAATCACATGTTTGACTATGATTATTATGTTTATCATGTTGGATTATGATTCCCGTTTTATGCTTAATGATTTGATTACTTGTTTAGATGTTAGTTTTCATTAAGACTAGAATTTATACTTGCACATATAGTGGGACACAAATAAATCTTTATATATGTTTGTGCTTGGATGCTCATTTGTACCCATTAAATGTGTTAGTATAGCCTAGTTTTGATGATTCATGCATTTTAAACTTGTATTCCTATTTTTTGGATTTGTTTTATGTGTATGAGTTTTCATTTCATGTATATGTTGCCAAACCTTAAGATATACATGTATACCCTTGAGTCATTTGCCTTTCATGCAAATCTATATATATGGACTCAATTGTGTTTAGGGATATGTATGTATACTTATTGTGTTGACAATTCATACATATACCTTGAAATGAAATTAGCTTTGGTGAAAATTTAGTTTTTCTTGATTTCGTGTTTATTTGCTTAACTTCATGTATATGTCCATCTTGTCCAAACTATCATTTATACATGTACATCTTGAGCCACGTGCCTTCATGCATATACTTTTGTGGACTCATTATGTTTAGGATATGTATGTATACTTTAGTTTGTACATGACATACATATGCCTTGAAGTTTAAATCGTTTGGATGAGCTTCATGTTTACTAAGTGATTTCACATTTATAATGAATCTCTTGTTTTAAGATGATTTCAATTGATGATTTCACATCTTAGATGAATTTCATGTTTTCAAGAAATTTCATATGAGCTTAATTGAATATTTTCATGATGATATGCGTCACATACCACTTGTTCACTCACCTTGTTAGTTTTCTCACAATTTTGTTTTATTCCTTACTTGAAGGATTTCGTACTAGTTTTAAAAGTTTTTCCTATAACTAGTTCGTATTCTTCACTATGGTAGAGATTTTCAAACAAAGCTTATTTTCAAACCTATTTTTGAAAACCCCTACCATCTATGGGAGGATGGATGAGAGATCATGTTCATGCATGGCTTATATTGAAAATCATTTAAAACTTGAACCATGATTGGAGGTATAGTAATATGTAGTATACATTTGATCTTATTGTTATTTCAATTGGTATCATTGAATTCTTTCAATTGGTATCAATCTTGACATTTCTTGTATACTCATATATGTTTGTGTGTATGTATGCTTCATTCCAAGAATATCAATTTCTATTGGTATCTATTTTTCATACATATATATGTTTTATTTGTGCTTATTATATCCCTATATCTTTAAGCACAAAATCTTGTTTATGCTAGTGCTTGAGCTTTAAATTTGTTTCAATTGATTACTTTTAAATTGGTATCAAGCCTATGCATCATTTTAGTTGGTATTTCATAAAGGGGGAGAAAATTTGATTTTGTCTTTAATTGGTATTTGATTCCCACTCCCTTACTTTATGATTGAAAATTTCAAATGGTATCATATCTTTAAAATAAAAATGATTTACTATTGGTATCAAAATATGTGTGTTTAGACATTCAAGATTATTAAGTTTATTTTCTATTGTATCAAGATACTATTCTTTGACATATTTTCAATTGGTACCTCTAATTGACTTTGTTTTTGTTTTAGACAAAAAGGAAAATCTTATTTTTTATTGATTCATTGTTTTGAATAAAAGGGGGAGAAATATTTATTGATTTTTCAATTGATTTGGCTTTGCTTTTACCCCTTATTAAAAAGAGAGAAGATTTTGTTTTGTTTTGATTTTTACCCCTTTGTTGATGATTGACAAAAAGGGGGAGAAGAATTTGGGTTTATATATGCATGTTTTTGTTTTGCATATATTAAGTTTAATTTAGTTTAATTTTAATTGGTATCTAAAGCAGGTTTTGTGATTGAATGTTTTGTAATTGGTATCTAGAGTGTAATTGGTATCTAGAGCATGTTTTGTTTTAAATATTTCATTGGAATTGGTATCTAGAGCATGTTTTGTAATTGAACATTTCATTGTAACTAGAACCCTTTATTGTTTATGCATAGGTATGCATGTTTCATGTTTCATGTTTAAGAGCCTTCATTGCACATTCATTATGTTTATTTGGTTATGCATGAGTTAAGGGGAGCTTCTTTGAAGCTTAACTTTAATCCATGCATATATAACTCCATGAGTTTTGTCATCATCAAAAAGGGGGAGATTGTTGGCCCAAAAGCCTTCCACTCTAGTTTTGATGATGATTAACTCATGTAGTTATGTGTACTAATAATCTTGTGAGTTTAGTTTCAGATCTTTAATCAAGTTATTAGTTGGTGAAACCTTCCACACATCTTTCACAAGTTGATTCAAGAGCCCGAGCGTCAAAGATCACATATAGCACTTGCTCGATGGATCAAGGAGTTTTGGATCGAGTCGGCTTGGAGATTGCGCTCTACAAGAAGACTTTGGTACCATAGTTTAGTTTTGTATTTAGATCCAAATTTGTAAAGATTAGAATAGTATGATAATGCTCAAGTTCACAACACACACGTTTCATGTTTTGAATATTGGTTTTTGGTTTTTCGGTTTTAGGTTTAACCGATCTTGGTTTTCATGAATAGATAGATCAAAACAAGTTTACATGGTTTAATGTATATATGATTTGTTCTATATACATGCATACTTTAATTTCCTAGACAAACTTAGTTTTGACTCACTTATTCATGTGTTTTATGTTTTTGTATTTTTGACAAACATATCTTGGAATAATGACAAAAACATGGATATATTTGTTTCATGTATATTGGATTTCTATCCATATGCATCATGCTTCAAAATGTTTAAATATCATGTTTTTGTATCTGGAAGAGTTTTTGGACAAAACGTATTTTTCATTCAAAATCCAAGTTTTAGAAAATACAGTTTTTGATTTTTGGTAAAATGATAAGAGACAAAAATGGTTCATATTGATTGATATTTGAGCTAAACTTTTTTACCACATGTTTATATATCAATGCAAAATGATAAAACTATTTTTGGTGATTTTTAGAAATGATAAAAGAATTTTTAAGTATGTTTCTATCCAATTTTTTTTTGTTCCAGGCTTCAACCAAATCGACTAGTAGCCTGACTAGTCGACTAGGGCTGAGGTCGGTCGACCTGGCCGGTCAACCGACGTGCACAATTCTGTGCACCTTTGGAGACACTCGGACGGTCGACCGGACCGGTCGACCGGTCTGAGAGCAGAGCTCTCTGTTTGTTTGGGTCGACCGGGGCGGTCGACCGGCAGCTGCCAACGGGCAGAAATTGACCGTTGGATGGTCGACCGCACCGGTCGACCGGCAGGGTTATTTTGGCAAAAACTGCTGCCAACGGCTAGTTTCCAGATTTGCCTATAAATACCCCATTTGCAAGAGTTTTTCTCTAAGATTTTTTGTGCGAATTTTTCCTTACTCTCTGGTGTTTTCACAGCAATTAAAAGAGGTTTTTGGATTCAAATTGAACAATCTTTTTGGTGTTTTTATTAGGGTTTGAAAAAACAAAGAAAAGGGATTTTGGGAAAAGCTTTTGCTTAAACTTCACTATCTTCATTTTTATTATTTCTCAAAGATTTTCTTTGAGTTGCTGGTTTCAAATCCCTTGGTTTTCTCCACACTTGAGCAAAAATCTACTATCTTCTCTATAGGATCTTTGTGTGTGGGAAAAGAGATTGTTTGTGGTTGTTGTTGAACCACCAAGTTGTAAACCCTCTACACTTTGCTTTGTGCTTTTCCCTCTTGGGTTGAGGAGGTTGTTTGTGCAAGTGGTTTGTATCCCTCAAGTTGTGAGGTGATCCTTGCTTGGTTTTGTGCTAATCCCTCGGGTTGTGAGGTGATTGTTTGTTGGCTTGGAGTTGTGCCTCAAAGAGGAGGTTGTGTTTGTAAGGAGAGGAGTTGGGTACTCCTTGTATTGTGATTGCCCCAAATCCTCGGTGGAGGTTCCCTTTGTAGGAGTCCTTTGTGGACAAGCTAGTGGACTTAAAGTCCTTCTGGGTGAAGGCGGGGATGTAGAGCTGGGTGCTCGAACCTCGAAACATATCTTGGTGTTTGCGCTTGTTCATTGACTCTTACTCTCTCTCTCTCTCTCTTTACTTTGTGCCTTGCTTCTATTCATATTGCTCATACATACTTATATGCTTGGCTTGGTTGTGTGCATCTCTTGTTGAAATTGCAAATTAGTTTTTAATTCCGCATTGAGTTTTACTAGATTAGCATAATCACCTATCCACCCCCCCTCTAGGTGATCTTTTAATGCTATCACAGTTGATCCTCAATAGATCCTTATCAATTTTCAAATCATCTAGTAACCTTTGAAGTAAAATTGCCTCTTTCATAGCCTCCATCATAGCTATATACTCGGCATTCGTAGTAGACAATGTGACAATAGACTGTAGAATAGATTGCTAGCTGACCGGTACTTGAGATAATGTAAACACATATCCCATTGTAAAACGGCATTTGTCGAGGTCTCCAACATAGTCAGAATCAACATATCTGACACACTCCTGCTTACTTGTAAAATCCTTCTTAAATACCAAACCAATATCTATAGTACCTTTGACGTACCATGGAATCCACTTTACTGCCTCTCAATGACCCCTGCATGGATCATGCATATATTTGCTAACCATTGAGACAGCCTGTGATGGCCTTATACACATCATTGCATACATTAAACTACCAACTGTGCTAGTATAGGGTAAGCGAGTCATATGCTCACGCTCTTCAAAAGAAGTAGGAGAGATAATAGCTTTTAACTTGAAATGAGAAGCCAATGGTGCACTTACAGGCTTCATATCGCCATTGATATTGAACTTCCGCAGTACATTCTTCAAATATTCCTTTTGCGTCAAACTAACCTTGCAACTTTCCCGGTCTCGCTCAATCTTCATGCCTAGCACTTTTTTTGGCTCACCCAGATCCTTCTTCTCAAATTCAGAACACAAATCCTTCTTCAAATTTTCAATTGCAGATCTGCTTTTAGAAGTAATGAGCATATTCTCTATATACAACAGTAGATAAATGTACTCTCTACCCGGTAACTTGTTGTAATACACACATGGGTCATAATGGCTTCGTGTGTACCTCTTGCTTCTCATGAAGCTGTCAAAATGCTTGTACCATTGACTCGGTGATTACTTTAATTCATAAAGTGATTTCTTCATCTGACATACCATATGTTCCTTTTCTGCAGTCTTGAACCCCGTCGGTTGAGACATATAGATCTCCTCTTCAAGATCAATATGGAGGAAAGCGGTCTTCACGTCGAGCTGATCAAACTCTAACTCATATTGTTCCACTAATGCCAGCAAAATCTGAATTGACGAGTGCTTTACAACAAGTGAGAATACCTCATTGTAATCAATGCCTTCTCTCTGAGCGTAGTCTTTATCTACCAATCTGGCTTTGTAGTGTACAGTATCACCATCGTGAGATCTTTGTTTCTTTGCAAACACCCACTTATAACCAATCACCTTCTTCCCCTTGGGCAATTCTGATAGTTCCCAAGTGTTATTCTTGTGTAGAGAACTTATCTCTTTCATCATGGCATCCTTCCACATCTTAGACTCTAATTGATTTCAGCTTCTCTATATGTAGATGTGATCATTTTCTCAATGATTAGGAGAGCATAGGCCACAATTATATCTGTAATTAGCCAACTGGGCGTACATGGATTTCTCTGGGTTCTTCCAATTGCAATGGATTCTTGGACATTACCCATAGCATGTCCTTGATCCTCATCATTATCAGCATCCTACTTGGCTATTTGACCACCACCGTGTGTCACTATGGGTATGGGCTCAAATGATACTGAACTTTTTAGAGACGGTGAAGTAGCATCACTCTCCACTTGCTGTGATATCCCTTCAGTCGTTTCACTCCACCTGTTTAGAATTCGTAGGCTTCATCATTAAAGTCTCATCAAATGTGACATCTCTGCTCAAGATAAACTTTTTGTCCGTCGGATCCCAAATTTTGCATACTTTTACACCTTTCTTGAATCCTACAAACACACCCTTCCAAACTTGTCTTCCTTGATATGATAGTAGGTCGGATACCCAAATACCCATAGCGAATTATAATCCTGGGCAATTCTTCGACCACACTTTTAAAGGAGCTTTACCTCCAATCGTAGACGAAGGTAACTGCTGACGAGATAGCAAGCATATGCCAATGCTTTAGCCCAGAATTATTTTGATAAACAGGCATTGGATAACATGCATCAGACCTTCTCTAGTAAGATGCTATTCATCCTTTTCACTACTCCATTTTGTTGCGGTATTTTTCTTACTGTGAAGTGTCTTTCTATGCCCTCATCATGCCATAGCTGTAGAAAAGGATCACTTGTATACTCTCTTTCTTTGTCTGAATGGAGTACCTTAATCTTTCTTCCTGTACTCTTCTCCATATTCTTCTTTAACTCCACAAACAACTTCAGGACTTCTCCTTTGTGCTTCATGGCATATACCCAACATCGCCTAGAGTAATCATCTATAAAAGATATAAAAGAGTAGTTACCTCCAATAGATGTCGTCTTGGTAAGTCCCCAAATATTAGTGTGAACATAATACAGAATTCTCTCTGTGCAACGAGTCGCAGTGCCGAATCTCAACTTGGTCTTCTTTCTGATGACACAATGTTAACAAAATTCTAATTTGCAGGTGCTGATACCTTTCAGTAAATCTTGCTTTGCAAGAGCTTGCAAAGACTTTTCTCATGCATGTTCAAGCCTCAAATGTCAAAATCGGGTGCAATCATCATCTGAATTTGTTGAAAACGTCACTTATCCTGTAACCATGCTATCCTTCAAGTAGTATAGGTCATTGCGTCGGACGCCCTTCAACACCATCATCGAGCCTCTAGTCATCTTGAGAACACCATCTTTAATAGATAATTCAAGACCCAATATTTTTAAGACACCAACTGAGATAATATTCTTTTCATTTGAGATACATACCTTACTTTCTTCAATTCTCACACCATCTCATCAAACATCTTGATAAGGATCGTACATATCACTTCCATGCCGCATGGACGATCATCGCCCATGATAACAGAACATCCATCTAGTTTCTCAAACCTAGAAACCAATCCATGTTAAGATACACATGATAAGTGTCTCCTGTATCTAGCATCCGCTCAAACTCACCTGAGTAATCAATAGTAAGAGTAGTGATTGAGAAAGAAAATACCATTGAGTCTGAGTCCGATCCATCACATGTGCAAGATTTGCGTCGGTCTTCGACTCTTTGTTTGTATCTTTGATCCTTGGACAATCAACTTTTTGGTGCCCTAAAATTTGCAGAAGACGCACTGATTCTTCTTCAGATCTCTGAAATTTGGTTTGGACTTTGATCTCCTATGCACTTCCTTTTTCTTCTGATTGAAACTTCTACCACTTGCTGTCAACGCCTCTGCTGATGTATCATGGAAGAAGACTGCTTCTCCTTCCTTCTTACTTCGTAATTTACAAGAGCAGCCGACACATCACTATAGTTGAGTGTTTGTTTACCATTGATCAAGGTTAGGACGAAAGTCTCATACTCTTCATAAGGAAGAGAATTCAAAAGAATTACTGTCTTGTCCTCTTCTTCGATCTCCATATCCACATTAACTAGGTATGCAAGAAGTTTCATGTAGTTATTCATGTGTTCATCAACAAAGAGTCATCTCTTCAATTGAAAGCGGTAAAGTCTCCTCTATAGATGCAATCGACTTTGATGCTCTTCGTCATATACTTTTTCTCAAGGGTCTCCCACATCTTCCTTATGAGAGTTTCATACAATACATGATACTTGATGTCTTGTATCAAGTAGGACCTTATAAGACGACAAGTTGTTATATTCATCTTATCCCAATCCTTTTTAGAAGTTTCCTCTGGTTTTTCTTCCAATCGTAGAGTGTCTTCGAGGTTTGAAGCCGTCAATGCATCCATCACCTCACATCTCCATATTGTGAAAATTTTTTTGCCATCAAACTTTACATCGATCTTTAATTTATGTGGATTCATAGATTTTACCGTGGATTGACTATCTCCGACCATCTCCTCAATAGATTTCTTAAAATAATGCATAAGTTGATTAGTGAAAACAAATTCAAATAGAAAAAATTAGATCTTTACCTCTAAACGAAACTACAGACAATCTCCAAGTTGATTTTCTCCACCCGAATGAAACTCCCCATAGAACCCGAAAAGCTCTGATATGACTTGTTGGAATCCCCCCTCATAGAGGAGAGAGTCACCAGAGAGTAGTAACCAAACAAAAGAACAAAAAAAAAAAACAAAGGAAAAAAAAATGGAACACACAATTTAACCAGGTTCGACAATTTGCCTACGTCCTCGGCGCAAAAGAGGAAAGAGATCTATTCAAAAATTCAAAATTATAGTATACATAGCCGGGGGCAATGCCCCTCTTTATATAGGTAGAGAGTCCTTGAGTTTAAGGAAACCAACAGATCCAAATTTGGATCGGAAATGAATTTTGAATCAACTTAGAAAACTGCCAGTCGTGTCTTCCAGTTGATCGGGTCCTTCTACGGTAGACCTGTCGATCGATCAAGATTTCTAGTAACTCTTGACAGTCTCAGTCGGTTGATCGCCCGATCGACCGATGCCTTTTCCTGCAGCTACCTTAGTCTGTGTGGTCGACCGGACGGTTGACCGCAACTCCTTGTGCACGTTTTTTGCATGACCGGTCAACCGCCCGGTCGACTGGTTGTCTGTCTTCAGTTGGGAACATAGCTTCTTCTTTGCCGTTGAATTTCGATCTCTCTGCATTCTCATCTCCAATGAGTTAAAACAATTCTACCATCAAGATTTTACACTCTCTCCCCATAAGATTAGGATTGCTTTTTCTATCAGGATTGACAAAATGCATAAGTCAATCTATGAGTTACTGTTCATATAATGTTTTATTTACTATAGATTTTTAGCATATTTATCCTTAAGTTTTTATAATGTTACATATTTCTCCCTGTTTTGTATCATATATCTCATTATGTTTTAACTTTAATTTACAATATATCTTCCCTCAACTAGAATTAAATGGACGCTAATAAAAAAGATGGAAGACCGTAGCCACCCTTTACTAAATATCTATTTATATTAGCAAAACTCTTTTCTTTATAATGCGTGCAACAATCAGAACCAAGAATAGTAACCAACCTTGAAAGAGGATTCCTTAATTATTGTCTGATTGATAAGAAGAAACTTTTAAATTTACTTTACATATGATCGTGTTATAATGTAGTTTTAACAAAAACAATCTCTTTTCCATTTTTCAGGAACAAGAGAGTGTTAATATCTGAGTGACACCCCTCCTGGAGCAGATGATCTCAAATTCCATGACTGAAGAGTCAGCCGCTGCTCTCCACCTCAATCTCCCCTCAGTCGATGATGCCAAGCCTATAATGTTGTGCCCCCACAATAAATTGTTGGGGCGGCGCAGCGGAATCAACATTGGATCACGAGCAACGGAAAAAAAAGAAGGAAGAAGATATTCCGAAGTATAGAAAATCAACACACAAAATAATGTAGTTCCATCGATTAAACAGATTGTGTGTACGTCCACGGGAAAAGGGGAGAAACTTTATTAAACTTTGAGGGACTACAATTAAAAGCACTTACACCTCTTACTAAGAAGCTTACAAGCTCTTTGATGGCCTCCAAGAACAACGAAACTCTGATGGCTAAAACTTCTCACACGAATCTCATTTTCTTAATAAATTACACCTTTTAGGGATTACAAATTCTTCGATATATTGAAGGCTACTCCTAAGAGGCTATTCGTAGACCATAAAACTCTCTTAGTCCTAAACAAAGTCTATCAATATGAACAGTCACCGCCTCAGAAGAAAAGAAACTCGAATCCAACTCAAAACTGGAAATAAAACCCAAACAGAAAACTACCAGAACCCGCCATTAATCAACTAGGCCAGGGTATTAGTCAACTAATACCATGTATTAGTCGACTAGCCCAAATACAAGTCAACTACTCTGATAAAATTCGAGAACTCCAACTCTCTGTTGGCCAACTTAGTCGACTATACATTGTATAAGTCGACTAAACTTTATGACTAGTCGACTATACCCAGTATTAGTGAACAGATAATGTGCATAGCTCTTTATGCACGTCCGTGTTTCCCAAAAGCTCATCACTCTAGTTTTGATGATGATTAACTCATAGAGTTATAGTACTAATGATCTTGTGTTTATTAAGTTTCAGAAATTTCTTAGTCGGTGTTTAACTTCAACGAAAGATTCGAAGTCAAGTTTTGAAGCCAGCACGTGTTAATTTAAGAGCTCGCGCATTAAGATTGCATTAAGTATCAAAGAGGAGTCTAGCTCATGGATCAAGGGTTGGACCAAGTCAAGATGGAGAATAAGATTTTAAGAGAAGATTTTCAAGAAGATTTGAATCAAAATTTGTAATTTTAAAATTTTAGGTAAAAATATAAAGGATAGATTAGTTGTGAATTGCTTAATCTTATACACACACCAAAAAAAACTTTGATTTTTGGAAAATACGGTTTTGGTTTCATGATTAAATTTCTATGTCTCAAAAACTAGTTTACATGTTTATAATATGTGTTGATTTTTCATCACATATTTGTACTTCATAGTATTTCAAATGAACTTTGTGGATTTATGGAGATTTTATGATATTTAAAATAAATTTAAAAAGATTTTTAAAAATCCTAAAAAATGTGTTTTGGGGCTGCTTGCGGTCGACCGACCGGTCAACCGAAGGCTGAGTCAGAGCGGTCGACCAACGTGAACAAGACGTGCACAAGCCCATGTGACTTGAGCTCGGCCGACCGAACAGTCGACCGCAGTAGAGATCGACCGACCGATCGGTTGACCGACGGAGTCTGCAGAGCTCTCGGGTTTTCTTGGTCGACAGGGCGGCCCACCATTCTGCTGATCTGCTCAACATCCTTATAGTTTTCTGGTTATAACTTTTTATTATTACATTCAATCAATATGATTTAAATTGAATTTCAAAGATAACATTCAGGACTACATTTCTTGTTCAATATTTATTTTCTTATTCAAATGATAAAGATGTCAAATATTAGGTTGAAGTCTGTTCTTATTTTAAAAACAGTTTACAGTTTCTGGTTTAACACATTTTAGTGTTTTGTTGATAACTTTCTACTCTAATATGATATTTGATTTTCTTTAAGTTGCATTAGAAAGAGGACTTAAAGATCTACAAATTCTTTCTATATGTTTATTTTCAAATTCGAACATTTTGGATCTCCAATATGTGCTCCAATTTGTTACTTTGCACAGTAATCTCTGGACTGTAGGACCAGAGAGCAAAGCTCTCTGGGCAGGCTAGCAGCTGATCAGCTATAGTAGCCGGCCGACTGGGCCTGGCCCACAGGCTAGCTTGAACTAGCCGTTGGGGCCAGCCAGCAAGTGTGCTTAAAATTTTTTTTCCTGTCACCTCCAACAGTAGCCAATGACTACTCCTATGGTATTTCTATAAAATGATTATTTTTTGTGTGTTTTGATTTGATTTTTCAAGCCTATATATAAAGAGCTTGTCATTTGAGATTGGAGCAAGACATCTTCCATAAGTTTTTAAGCAAAATATTTTCTATCTATTAGAAAGTCTTCAACAAAGTTTTTAGAGAAAATATTTCGGTCCACAAGAGGGATTTTTCCCTAGTATTTCAAGAGATATTTTTCAATTTTAAAAGGAGTTTTTCTTGAGCATCAAAACTTAAATCTCTCTAATTTTTTCACACAAGCTTAAGCCTTTCATTGCTAAATCTATCCTATAGGATTCTTATTTGTGAGAGTGTTTGTTGGTGATCAAGAGAAGAGATCCATCCATTGCATTTGGAGGAGTTATAGAGGTTGCAGCCTTGGCGAGCTTGCGGGTTCGCGTGTGTTGTTCTTGCGAGAACAAATAAGGGACTTGCGGGTCCAAGAGTTCTTGATGGAGTTTGTTGTAGGTGTTGCGACACCGAGTGATCTTGCATGATCGATTATAGTGAAAATCTTTTATAGTATTGAAGGTGGGAACGTAGAGCAAGTATGCTCGAATCTTAAAACAATTCTCCCGTGTTTGCGATTGATCATCTCTCTCTCACTTGTGTTTATATATTTTGCATGCTTTTATTGTTCATCTTTACATGCTTGATATATCTTGTGCTCAATTGATATATATGCTTGGGTTGTTTATGTGCTCGCACTTGTATTCAACCAAGAGAGCCATAATGACACCTCAACTCTTAATTTAAAGGAATCTTGAGGAGATTGTCCAGAGTCCTTCACCGAGAATTCAGCTACACTCTTTGGTTATACATTGTGTGTTAGTCTAATAGTTTTTAGGTTGCATAATTAGTTTTAATTTCGTATTAGTTTTGTATTTGGTTAGCTTGTCACCTATTCGCCCCCTTCTAGGTGACTTACAATTGGTATCAGAGCTTGGTGTTCTTGATTTAAGTCTAACAACCTAGAGTTAATGATCTTATTTTTGCTAATCACAATATTTTGTATACACACACATAGATTTCATGACACCTCCCATGTTTGACATTCTTGGCTTTCAAACTTGAAAAGTTAAGATGTTCATGTACCTAAAAGCCCTAGGGATTCATTTTTATTTTGTTGTTATTAAAGATTTATATTTTATTAATGGCAAAAACTTTGAGGCTAATGCAAAAGCCATCCATACTTTAAAGTCTACCTTAAATGATGATTATTTATCTAGGGTTACTAATATTGAATAGGCTTTTGTAGTTTGAAACATTCTTTGCTCTCTTGGGAAACAAATGCCAAATGAAAAAGAGAGTGACTCGGATGATAGAAGTGCTACTTCTAATATATACTGCATGATCCAAGGGGATGACCCCCTTGAGGTAAATTTTGAATCTGAGCTTGGTGATGAAGAGATGCCATATGATGACCTTGCATCTTTTTGTCAAAAACTTCTTAAAAAATATGATTTGTTAAAACAAGAAAAAGACTTAGTTTTGAAAGAAAATAAAACTTTGTTGATGGAAAATGAATTTTTAAAGAAGGAGAATGTTTTCTTATCTTCCAAATTAAATGTCGCTTTTGAAGGAAACAATTCTTTGGTAAACAAAATTGATTCTATTTCAAAGAAAAAGAAAATAAATATATTTCCAAAAAATAGAATTTTGTTTCTCATACTCATGTTTCTTCTTCTAAAATTGAAAATGATATATGCATTTTGAAGAAGAACATTATTGTTTGGGCTCCACTTTGAGCCAATGTGCATTTAATCACTTTTGATTGGAATCCATGTTTCGCAAGAAACATGTATCACATGTTCATGCACATACCCCACGATATACATCACATGCACACCATGCTCATACACATTGCACTCATATGTATGCTAGAGTGTACACATGTACACATTGTGACCGCAAAGGACATCTTGCAAGATTTTGTTTTGATAGAATAAATTCTATAAATTTTATAAATAAAAATATTTGGGTTCCTTATGATGCTAACCCCCGTGGACTCAAAAAGATATGGGTACCAAAATTCTCTAATTATGTTTGATATAAGTGTGGACTCTCACAAGACGTGAGAGGATTGATGCTTTGGTGGTAGATGCATTGGAGCTTGAAGGATACACCCATTGATGCATCACTATTAAAGAAGTATGGTGGGAGGATCACCTCATATTTTAGAGAAATAGATTGGCTACTCCATGTTGGTAACCATTTCATACTCCACTTTTTAAATGCTTTTAATGCTTATATGCTAGTGGAAGTAATTTAGACTCTATCTTTATTGTTTTGTGCTTGTAGTTGAGTTGTTTGGTTGCTTAAACTATGCATGTATTTTTGAAAATAATATTCATATTTTTCAATAGATTTACATGCCTATTCTTTATTCATGATTTGTATGCTTTGATGTCTATATCATGTAAATATGCAAATTATGGTAAAACTTGTGTTATACATGTACAATTTTTGAGTTACATGCTTTACATGCTTTATTTCTTTTATGTACTCAATTTGTTATTTGATTGTACATTGTATGTCCTAATTTTGATGATTCTCGCATATTTTTATCATGTTTTTGTGAAAAAGAATTTTCATGTTAGTTTTGTTTTGAGTTTTATTGATTTATTTTATGAATTTGTTGTTCACATGATCTTATATATTCACCTTTATGTTTACTCATGATTTTATTTTCATGAGCTTTATATGAGTTTTATAAATTCTGAGTGTCAATTTTTGTGTAATACACATGTTCCATGAGATATATATGATTTGGTTTCATATTTGAAGGATCTTTAACTAGTTTTTCAAAAACTATTTTAATCTAGTTATTTATTCTTCATTTGGTAGTGTTTTTTAACTATGCTCAATTGTTTTCAAATCTTATTTTGAAAACTCCTACCTTTGAAGGGCGGTTAGTTGGGCAACCATGCCTTGTGTGCCTTATTGAAAATCTATTTAACATGTGCATGATAAGGGTAGATGATATGAGTTATGCACATAATTTTCATGGTATTTTATTTTTATATACTCATATTAATTTTCTATATATGCATGCACCAAAATTCAAGTGGCATTTTCATTTTCATACGTACTTATATATGATTTAGATTGTGCTTATTTTAAAATGCCACATATTTTATAGCACAAACTTTTTATGCTAAGCTTGATTTAATTCTAAACGTTAATTAGTATCTTTACAAGGTTAAGCATTGATTTCATTGGTATTTCAAAAAGAGTAAGAAAATTCGTTCTTTTTGAGAAAAATATTTTATTTTAAAAAATAATTTTATTTTCTATTGATATCAAAATTTGTTTTGTCATTTGGTATTAAAACCTACAATTGATATCTTAATAATTTTGTTTATCAATAAGTGGTATCAATATTAGTTTTGTCAACTACTATTTGATTTCATATAGTATCAAAATTTATTTTGTTAACTACAAGTAATTTCAAAATTTTGGTTTAAAAGTGATGTCAAAATTGTTTTCAAAATTTGTTTGATATGTCTTACCTATATGCAATGGAAGCTTAACATCTTTTCTATATATAGATTCATGTTGAGTGTAGTTTACATATTAAGGAGCTTGATCTCTCTTCTTTATATGATACACATAAGTGGGGGGAGCTTAACATCTCCATCTATACATTGTATATTATACTTATGTGGGTTAGGGTCCAGTCATCCCTTCTCCATGTAATGCATTTATGCAGGGGAGTTAACGTCTCTCCTCTTCATGAATGTATATGCATATACATTTATATTTTTTGTTTGTCTTTATCCCTTTGTTGATGAATTGTCAAAAAGGGGAGAAAGAATTTAGAGAGTTTACATATGCATATTTATGCATATATGTTTAGTTTATATGTGCTTTTATTGAATATCCTTATTGTTTATGTTATGCATGAGTTAAGGGGGGAGCTTCTATAAAGCTTATCTTTAATTCATATATATATAGCTCCATGAGTTTTGCCATCATAAAAAAGGGGGATATTGTTAGCCCAAAGGCTCATCACCCTAGTTTGATGATGATTAACTCATGGAGTTATAGTACTAATGATCTTGTGTTCATTAAGTTTCATATATTTAATCAAGATCTTAGTCGGTGTTTAGCTTCAACGAAAGATTCAAAGTCAAATTTTGGAGCTAGCATGTATTGATTCAAGAGCTCGCGCGTTAAGATCACATCAAGTACTCAAAGAGAAGCCTTGCTCATGGATTAAGGTTTGGACCATATCATGATGGAGAAGAAGATTTTCAAGAGAAGATTTTCAAGAAGACTTGAGTTTAAGTTTGTAAGTCTATGATTTTTTTAGGATAAAATGTAAAGAATAGATTAGTTGTGGATTGCTCAAGTTTATACACATGCACACACAAAATTTTGGTTTTCAAAAATTTCGATTTTGGTTTCATGATTAAATTTCTATATCTCAAAAACTAGTTCACATGTTTATAATATATGTTGATTTTTCATCACATATTTGTACTTCATAGTATTTCAAATGAATTTATTTTTGTGAAATTTATGGAGATTTTATGATATTTAAAATGAAATTAAAGTCTTTAAAAATCTTAAAAAATGTGTTTTTGGACTGCTTGCGGTCAACCGACCGGTTGACCGAAGGCTGAGCCAGTCGACCGAACGGTCGAGCGACGTGCACAGGCCTATGTGACTTGAGTTCGGTCGACTAATCGGTTGACCGCAGTAGAGATTGGCTGACCGATCGGTCGACTGACTGAGTCTGCAGAGCTCTCGGGTTTTCTCGGTCGACCGGGCGGCCGACTGTTTTGCTAATCTATTCGACACCCTTATAGTTTTCTAATCATAACTTTTAATTCTTACATTCAATCAATATGATTTAAATTGCATTTCAGTGATAACTTTCAGAGTTACATTTCTTGTTCAATAGTCATTTTCTTATTCAAATGATAAAGATGTCAAATATTGGGTTGAAGTTTATTCTTGTTTTGAAAACAGTTTACAGTTTCTGGTTTAACACATTTCAGTGTTCTATTGATAACTTTATGTTCTGATACGATATTGATTTGATATAAGTTGCATTAGAAAGAAACCTTAAAGATCTACAAATTCTTCACATATATGTATTTCCAAATTTGAACATTTTGGGTCGCAAATATGTGCTCCAATTTGTCACTTTGCACAATAATCTCTGGATTGTTGGGCCAGAGAGCAAAGCTCACTGGGCAGGCAAGCGGTCGACGGACTACAGTAGTTGGCCGACGGGGCCTGGCCCAACGGCTAGTTTGAACTAGCCGTTGGGGCCAGCCAGCAAGTGTATTTAAATTTTTTTCCTTATCACCTCCAACAGTAGCCAACGACTACTTCTATAGCATTTCTGTAAAATAATTTTTTTTTGTGTGTTTTGATTTGGTTTTTCAAGCCTATATAAAAAGAGCTTGGCATTTGAAATTGGAACAAGACATCTTCCATAAGTTTTTGAGCAAAATATTTTTATCTATTAGAAAGTCTTCAACAAAGTTTTTAGAGAAAATATTTCCCATCCACAAGAGAGATTTTTCCCTAGTATTTTAAGAGAGATTTTTCAATTTAAAAGGAGTTTTTCTTGAGCCTTAAAACTCAAATCTCTCTAGTTTTCTCACACAAGTTTATTCCTTTCATTGCTAAATCTATCTTATAGGATTCTTGTTTGTGATATTTGTTGATGATCAAGAGAAAAGATCACCAAATGTTCCAACCATTGTATTTGGAGTTGTAGAGATTGCAGCCTCGGTGAGCTTGCAGATTCGCGTGTGTTGCTCTTGCGGGAACAAGTGAGGGACTTATGGTTCAAGAGTTCTTGAGGGAGCTCGTTGTAGGTATTGCATCATCGATTGATCTTGCGAGATTGATTATAGTAGAAATTTTTCATAGTGTTGAAGGCGGGGACGTAGAGGAAGTGTGCTTGAACCTCAAAACAATTCTCTCGTGTTTGTGATTGCTCATCTCTCTCACTTGTGTTTATATATTTTGTATGCTTTTATTGTTCATCTTTATATGCTTGATATATCTTGTGCTTAATTGATATATATACTTGGGTTATTTGTGTACTCACACTTGTATTCAACCAAGAAAGCCATAGTGGCACCTCAACTCTTAATTTAGAGGAATCTTGAGGAGATAGTCTAGAGCCTTTCCCCGAAAATTCAGCTACACTCTTTGGTTATACGTCATGAGTTAGCCTAATAGTTTTAGGTTACATAATTTGTTATAATTCCGCATTAGTTTTGCATTTGATTAGCTTGTCACCTGTTCACCTTCCCTCTAGGTGACCTATAGTCCGTTCTTTGATTTTTAAAGTTTCATCTACCTTCACGATGTATTCCAGTCACAATCCTAACAATCTCTCCCTTAACTCGAATACGTTAAATTCCGAGAATAGCCACCATGCTCCATGATCGAGGCTGAACCTGCACAAAAAAATATAAAGTTTAAAAATAGTGCTAAGATTGCTTAACACTACACATATAGTAAGTAGCTATGCAGAACGTAATCCACAAGGAGGACTGAGATGAAAGTGTTTAGTAATTCTTTCAAAGTTACTAAATCCAGTTAAATTGTTTCTTCTTAATTTTTGAAAAGAAAAGGAAAGAGAAAGAATGCTAAGTTAAAAGTAAAAGATCAAAAGAAATGAGAAAAGGTGATGTTATTGTAAACAGGAAAACTAAGTTAAAAAGAAAGAGTTGGTTTAAAGTGTTTTTAAACTAATAAATGAAAAGAAATAAAGTAAGAAAAATTACTTACCTCTTTAGGTTGATTACTTACTTTGACCTTCAGCGAAGGTTTACCTCAATTCAGAGGCGATCAACGCATAAACCATAAGATCAGATTCAGTCTCTATCTGCATTACATCATCAAGACTTTTAGGAGCAAGCATGAAATGATACAGACTTTTAACAGGAGGAATCCGTCCCATGAGCTACTAGTGGTACTTGCAAAGGTAAGGCAATTCTGATGCTATAAGACTCGCTTAGATTGTAATCAAAACCAAAAGAAATGAAGTAAAAAAAAGAAAGGTAAATTTTAGATTAAATTGAAAATGATGAAAGAAAGGAAATAGATTATATCAATGTCACAATACAATTCTTCTTCTCATTCTCTCATGAATCTCTTCTCTAACCTAAGTTTACAAATAAATAAAAATTATATAAATAAAAAAAAGCCTAAGTTAAAACTAGAAATAAAAAGTCTAATTCTAACTCTCTGGTGGAGTGGTGCCCATTTGCCTCTAAGTTTTGCAGTATTTATCGGCAAAACTGAAGGGGGAGAAGCTAAAGACAGGGAAAGTAAACGCTCACCCAACGGCCACCAGATAGTGGTGCATTCGTAACGTGGATCTAGCCAGTTGACAAGATTCGAAAGCATGGGGTTCTAATTCTTTTGATATCTCCTTTTATCCACTTAGTTTTTCAGTTTTAGCTCTGTATTTGGGGATATCTCTGTTAATCTTCAGTTAACCAAAAAGATCCGTATAATTTCGACTTTAACTGATATTTATTAGGTATTATCTTCTCTCCCTTCATTAATAATCACCTACAAAAATTAGACATCAAAACAAGGTGATCAGCAGAGTTTATTACAAGATAAGTGTAAGAATATACTAATAAATAACGCAATATACGTGTATGATCACAACCCCACACCTATCTCTTGCTCGTCCTCGAGCAAAACAGTTAAATAATAAAACAGAACTAACCTAATCTAACTCATTTTCATAAGAATCGCGGTTGCATTTAGCACGTGTAATAAGTCGCTAAACCTCTAGGTTATTCCAAAAGGATGAGTTTTGTCTAATGAAAATTTTCAGAGAATTACACTCATAAAATTCAAAAATTAAGAGAAATAAAGTGTTAGTATTTTGAAAAACATATTTTGAAAAAGATCACGTGCAACAAGTCGCTAAACCTCCAAGTTACCCCTAGAGGATGAGCTTTGTCTAGTGAGGATTTTTGGAGAATTACACTCATAAAATTCAAAAAAAAGAGAAATAAAGTGTTAGTATTTTGAAAAAGAGAGAAAATATTTGAAAATTTTTAGCAAAAATCAAGTAATCTATAAGTCATAGGATTACCAAATTATTCATTTTCAAATTAATCTTTATTCAAAAACTTGTTATCAATCAACATAAGAATCAAAATTATATTTCTCATCTAGTCTTTTAGTTTACCCTAAACAATATGCATCTTTTGACCGTGAATAATTGACTAAGGATTCTTCAACTCTAACTCTTATGCCTTATTTTTACATACTATGGTGATAATATCCCTTATTTCTATTAAGCATTTTAATTTGCTCATGTAACGAGCCTTTAGTTGGTGACTCCCAAACAGGACGGTCTTAGGGCACCGGTTGAGAAAATACCTCAAGGACTTAAGGACTCGAGCAAACAAGGCCATAAAACTAAGTGTTTTATTCAGAGTATGACTTTTAGGCGTGAATACTTATGCTTTTTGAGGCAAGAATACCCAGTTTAATCAGAGAATTTTTAATATATAATTTTTTTATTTATATGGCATAAGAATCTTTGTTTTTGAACCCAAAGTGTGTAAGTATACAAAGTATGCATATTTCATCAAGATAAAAATCAAGACTAATTATTTTTTCAATTTTTCTTCCAACTCTAGAAATCAGCAAATAATCTTATTTTGATCAAGTATAAGAAATCTGAATTATGATTCTCCTATTCCTTAAAATGAACTTAATTTCTTACAAAAAATAAGTCAAAATATTGTTTTCCTTTTCAAAAAAATTTTAAAACAAAAAAAAATGTTTTCTTTTTAAAGAAAACCTATATTATGTTAGAACCTTCCCCCATACATATCTTATGCATTGTCCTCAATGCATGAATGAATGCATATATGCGTGAAAAAGAAGAAAGTGAAGAAAAAAATTACCTCAAGGTGGTGGTTCTGGTGGTGGTCAGATTGGGCCAAGCGTTGCTACTCAATTTAAATAATGTGGAGTTTCAAGAAACTCACCTTTGATGGCTTCTTTTCTATTTATATTGTTATTATCCCCAATTTAATTAGGATCATGCAAGGTCCTAATAAGAAAATTATCACAGTTATATGGCCAATCTTAGTATATCATCTCGGAGTCATTATGGTCTATACTTTGGTCTAACAAAAGAATGTGATTTTGTGAAATTGTTAATTTGAACTCAAGAGACAAATGTTCGAGAGCCAATACTGACTCGGGAATATGACTTAAATCAAGTTTAGATTTGAGAGTCAGATTTCATTTAAAAGTTGGGTATCAAAGAATTGAAATTCACATTCTTTTCAAGTCAATGGAATGTGACTTTCCAAAATCGGTAGTTCAATTTCAAGATTTATGGGTACATGAATCAGTGTTGGCTCAGAAATTGGGTCAACATAGATTTGAAAATTGAAAGTAAATCACAAAGTTAGAAATTGGGGTCACATTTACAATCAAGTTCAATTTTCTTAAAGTTAAAACTTACCTGGTTGTCCAAGTTTGAGATTGGTTAAGCTCAAGATGTTGTGGTTGTTGCGAAATTGATATGTTCTGATACCAATTGTTGTAACAAATCAGCATTATCAATATCAATCGTTACTCCCAGGATCAACGTATGTGGAAGTTGGCAATATGATCAATACATGTAAAAAAAACTGTTGTAAAGAATATTAGCAATACCTACCTAGACAAAAGAGCAATAAGAAAGAACACGATGATTTAACGTGGTTCGGCTCAAACTTGGCCTACATCCATAGGGAGGAACTTAAGGGAGCTTTATTAATAACTTGATACAAAGAGATCTAACCTTCCTCTTAATGCAATAAGAGTATTCAACTTCCCATTTAATGTAGACTTAGATTACAAGAGTATTACCTTATCTCTATGCATCTTCACCATACTCATCTCTTTACTTGGCTTTCTTCTGATGTCCTTGGTGTTCTCATCTTTTTTCTCATTGAGATCAGTATTTTCTATGTGTTACAATGCTTCGATACAACCTTTACAAAATAACTTCTATTTAGTCAATGAGATGATCTTGGCTACTAGATACTTGAAGAATCTTGATCAATCCTAAATGGAGTTAATCTCCTTGATCTACAAGAATTTTAGACCCTTTAATCTTTAGAAACAAACCTTCTTTAAATAGAATCTGCAATATATTCAAACTCCACCAGAAGAGGAAACTCTCGGGCGCCTGAAAAAGAAACTGCGTATGTAGAATCACCCTAATTCGTCGACTAATATTTTGGCGTAGTCGACTAATCCCTTTCATTTGTCGACTAATAAAACTTATTAGTCGACTATTGTATTTTGTCTCCTTTCTGTTTCTATTTCTGTATCTTTCCTTGTCAATTACTAGTCGATTAGGCTTGTGTGTTAGTAGACTAATATCCTTAAGTCGACTAATCAACACCATCTGGGTTTGCTTCTTGTTACTTCAAGATATCAACTTTTCCAACTCGATTGGATCTTCTTGAACCATCATCTCCTCTTGAAGACAAGGTAAAATCCTAACATTCTCCATCTTGACTTATTTTTCAAATGTTTAGTAAACTCTTGAGATTTGGATTACTATCTTGATTCTTTCCTTGGTTATAACCGTGTTATGAAGCCTTTAACTCTTGTCCCCTCTCTCCGGAGCCTTTGACTTATTTACTGTCATGACTTGGGCCATCTCGGGCCTTGTTCGAATGTATCCTTTCTCCTTCTTACAACACTTTAACCCGGCTCACGTCCCATTGTAGTCTTCTTTGAAGCTCCACCTCACGATGAGCTCTCTTTCAAGCTTATCCCTGAAACTCCATCTCAAACTGAGTTTCCTTCTTTCAGCTTGTATAATCTTTCATACTTCTCTCCTTTCAGGATTATTAATTAGTCTCTAATTTTGCATAATTTGTATCACATCTTCATATTGATTTCATATTAAATTTTACTAATAAAGTTTTGCTTACTTGATTCTAGGTTCATGGTGTGCAATGAAGAAGAAGACCCTAAATCACCATTTAATTGGTGATTAAAGGCCTATTAAAGATAGCCATTGACCTAGGGGAGCTGATTCGTCAAAACCAGGGGCTGCAAAACCAAAACGGAGCACAGGGCCTGACAGGGGCAAGACGGGACCACGCGCGGCACGAAGCGCCGCGCGCAGCCCTAGTATGGCCGCGGCCCCGGCCGCGTTTTGGGCCAGGGCCTGTCTCCTGGCCCCCCTCTTCCCTGGTGGCTATAAATACCCCCTCATGGGGTTTCAGAGTAGAGATATATAGAGTTAGGAGTAGTATTCATTCCATGTTGTAATTTAGGGTAGTTTAGTTTTGGTTAATTCTTCTTCCTCCATTGTATTTTCCATTTTTTTTTGATCTTGTAATAGGGAGAGAGAGAGTGGTACATGCTTGGAATGCAAGAGTGCTTGTAATAGAAGGTGACAATCTATGAAAGGTGCTCTCTTTACCTCTCTATGTTTTCTTCTCTCTAAATCTCTTTGCATGTGTAGATCACTTTTCTCTCATGGCAACTAACTACTAACCACTAACTTGCTAACTTCTTATTTGATAATCCATTTGAATCTAATAGCTTCGGTTTGGCCTTGCTCTTGTAAGAGCCATTGATGGCTCATGATGATGGATCTAACACTCTAACTTTCTAACCACTAACAAGCTAATATTACTTTACTCCATGCTTACTTTTCTATAGTATTGATGGTTTAAGTGTAGCTTGCACTTGTTTGATGAGTTGGGTTGTGATGAGTTACATATGGGTCATGCTTTGAATCGCTCTTGAACCAAGGACTAGTGATGGCCAATGATACATGTGAGGCAACTATCACTAAGAGGTTAGCATGTTGGTGGAGTCATTAGTAGTTAGTGCCATGAGTTTTCTTTCTTTTTCACTTTGTTTTAGAAATATATCCAAAATCACAAACATATTCTTTTCTATGCTTCCCACTTCTTTGTGTTTCACCGTACTTCTCTTTTCATTCTTTGTTTTCTTTTCTTTTCATTCTTTCAAACTTTGAAGAACTTTTAACAAACACGTGAATCAACCGGTAAAGCTTCTATCACCTCCCGTCCTTGTGGATTCGACTTGTTTTAGCCTCTTTGCTATAACGGAAGTATCGAGGAAGCCAAAGCACAAACACTTTAAATCTTCATTTCAAAACATATAATTTTTGTGCGCGGTTTCCCCCGATCAAATTTTGGCGCCGTTGCCGGGGATGGGAACGGTTTGATTTCACAAGTTTGTTAATTTTTCTTCTTTGTTTATTGGTGTGCAGGTTAAATTTTAGCATTGCAGAAGTCCACGCGTACTCAAGTGTGGTCGGGTAACTTCTTGTACATTCATATACTCTACTGCTAATTTTTGTTTATATTACTTGTACACTGTAAATAATTTTAAGAAGTAAAATACAGAAATTGGATGCTTTAAAACGGTTAAGACATTTGCATCTAGGCACGTGTTAATTTTCATTCTAATATGCTGTATTTTATTCTTGTGTTGTTGTGATACTTATAGGAGGTGTACATATTGCATTGTATATAGTTAGGACAAACACTTCAGTGATTTACTCGCTTTTTTGTGTTCATCTTATCTATATTGCACACTTGCACAAATTTAACTTAAGGGCAAAACCCAAACAACATAAGGTGGGAAGTCATTACCCTCCCTTAGCCAAAAATCACCTCCCCACTCACACAACCCAAGCCTTAATAAAATTTGCTAGACGTTGGCCCCTAGGGACATCTCGGACTCATTTAGGAGATTGACCTAAGGAGAAAGTTGTTAGAAGTTAACTATTGTCAAATCGGTGTCTAAGGTTGGGGATTGAGAGGCGAAACCTCGAGGAAGAGTGGTTTGGCATAATTAGGCCCGTTGCTCCGGCACGGATACCTCCCACTGATCTTGCCCTACCTGGCCGATTAACTCGTGGTCACCGTCCGACAATATACCCTCCGTGGACAGTCTAACCAGTTAGGAGTCGTCTATGTCTAAGTCAACCCTAGCATAGGCTTGTTTTCTTTTTCTTTTTCTTTGTTGTTTATTTGTTTGTTTTTCTTTTTTGTAAATTGTGATATGGATTTTAATAACAACAATTCTTTCAATTATAATATGAATCCATATTTCACCCCGACCTCATTTGACTCGGGTAACTCTGACCCGGTAATGTACAACATGAACCAACTATATATGCAGGGTTTGGATTATCCGAATCAATATGACCCATATCCCCAACCATATGACCATAATTTTTAAAATAATTTCAACTCTTCACAGAGTTCATGGGGATTCACCTACCCCGAGTCAAATTTTCAACCATCTTGTCCACAATTTTCACAATATTTGTTCCCCAATTTTGATTCATATACTTCTTTTCCTGAACCACTAATTGAAGAAAAATCATCATTGGAAAGGAGTATAGAAGAGTCCCTACAACAAATGTAAAATTTACTCAATTCACAATCCTTCCCACATCAAACTCCACATACTCCTTTTCTAGAGCATCCAATTGAAGAAGAATCTGAGATAGAAAAGCGTTTGGAAGTCTTTTGTGAAAGAATGCAAAACATGTTGGATTCATCATCTCAACCACATTTTCAAGAGTCCTACTCATCTTTTCTAGTATCACCTATTCAAATGAACAACCATCAATACTGGACTTGAGTATGGAACCCTTGCGTGAGTTCGAGCAGCAACCGTAAAATTCGATGGACTCACAATTTCACCACAATTTCCAAAATCAACTTCCATACTCATCTTTTCAAGAAAAAACAATTACAAAAAGTATGGAAGACATGATTCAAACTCAACATTCTATTACCCTGTCTGTCAGTAGGTTAGACTCAATAATGAGCGATCTGATCAATAAGAGCGAGGAAAATCTTTCTTGTCAACCATTGAACAATTCTTATATCCCTAACTCTACTGATTGGACCCTTGAATCATGTCAATTTGGGAATCCAGATTCAATTTCAGAACACACATTCGAACTTGACCAAACTCCAAGTTATGAAAGTCACCTGGACCTTCTGGCAAGTTATCCCTTCCCTGAAATTGAAATCGAACCTTAATGTGATCCTAAACTTCCTGTTGGGAACTCCATTTCACTTTTTGATTCAATAATGACTCCAGTATCTTTACTAGATTTTTCTCTATTCCGGAGTTAACATTGAATCCTGTACCCGTACATTGTGAAATTGAATCACCAATATCTTATGATCACACTATGGGGAAAGTGTGTGAACATCAATTCTTTGGTTTGGACCCTATTTTTGAACCAATTTTGGCTCTCGACTTGATCTGAGTCAATTTCCCGAGTCGGTGCCGGTTGTTCTTCCTATTCCATTTAAGTCCAAATCCATCATTTTCAAAAATCACACTTCATTATTGGATAAGAATGTTGACAAAAATGACTCAATAATTATTTTTGAAAATTGGAAATTAGATGGGGATAATTTTTTAAATAAGATCATTCATTCAATAAACATTTTATTAGGTCATATTAAAGAGGTCATTGGTGGGTTCCTACATGATCCACGCTATTTTGATTGGGTAGCAAAGCTTGGCCCAATCAGACCACCACCGGAGCCACCCCCTTGAGGTAATCTTCCTTCCCTCTCCATTTGTTTCATGTATTTACACATTCACGATGCATTGAGGACCATGCATGAGATAAGTGTGGGGGAAGGTTCACTAATGTAGTTAGTTTTATATTTTCTTTCTTTAACACTTCTTTTTAATCAATCAAAAAAATCTTCTATATAAAAACTTTTCTTTGCTTTTTACAAAACTTTTTGAAATAAGAAAAATAGTTTTTGATTTATTTTAAAGAAAATTAAGATTATCTTAGGAATTAGGAAGACATTAAATTATGAAATTTTAAACCGAGTCAAAATAATAGATCTTATTTAAATTTTAGGATAAGAAAGTAAATTGAAAAGATAATTTGATCTTGAATTTTTTGCCTTAGATTTATGCACTCCACACTTACACAATTTTTGGGATTGAAACAAAGACTGAAAATATCATAAAAATATATATTCAAAAAATAATAAAATAATAAAAAATAAAAAATAAAAACCACTATTGAAGTTGGGTAATTATGCCTCAGGAAGCATGATTATTCACACCTAAAATGGTGAACAAAAATAAAATAATCCCCTTTAGTTTTGTAGCCTTGTTTACTCGAGTCCTTAAGTCCGAGGGATGTTTTCTCATTTGGTGCCCTAAGACCATCTGGTTTGGGAGTCATCGGCTAAAGGCTCACTACCGGGGTGAATAAGAAAGCCTAAGAAAACTAAGGGAAGAGGAAAAAGAAAAAAATAATAATAATATATATATAATATAAGTAAATGGCATGAAAGTTAGAGTCGATATCCCAAAAATCTTCACAATTCACTAAGTGCATATTTTTCTAAGAGTTTTATGCAAGATCAAAGAGTCAATTCAATTTAAATGCTTACATTTAATTTATAACAAGATTTTTTGCATTTTGACTTAATTTAAGAAAGAACAATTTCTGGTTAACCTATGACCTTTGATCACTTCTATTTTCGCAAAAATACTTCAACACTTTTCTCTATTTCAAGAAGCGTTTTAAAATACTAACATTTGATTTCTTTCTTTATGGATTTTGTGGGTATAATCCACTGAAAACCCTTAGGAGACAAAACTCCTGCTCTAGGGGAAACTTAGAGGTTTAACGGCTTGTTGTACATGCTCAGTGCAATCGCGTCACCTGCGAAAGTGGTGTAATAATTTCTTAGTTTTTTTGTTTTGCTCGGGACTAGTAAAAGATAAGTGTGAGGTTGTGATTAGTCTCTAATTTTGCATAATTTGTATCACATCTTCACATTGATTTCATATTAAATTTTGCTAATAAAGCTTTGCTTGCTTGATTCTAGGTCCATGGTGTGCAATGAAGAAGAAGACCCTAAATCACCATTTAGTTGGTGATTAAAGGCCTATTAAAGATAACCATTGACTTAGAGGAGCTGATTCGTCAAAACCAGGGGCTGCAAAATCAAAACCGGGCACAGGGTCTGACAGGGGACAGACGGGACCGCGCGCGGCTTGAACCGCCACGCGCGCAGCCCTAGTATGGCCGCGGCCCCGGCCGCGTTTTGGGCCAGGGCCTGTCCCCTGGCCCCCCTCTTCCCTGGTGGCTATAAATACCCCCCTAGGGTATCAGAGAAAAGATATACAGAGTTAGGAGTAGTTTTCATTCCATGTTGTAATTTAGGATAGTTTAATTTAGGTTAATTCTTCTTCCTCCATTGTATTTTCCATTTTTTTGTAGATCTTGTAATAGGGAGAAAGAGTGGTATATGCTTGGAATGCAAGAGTGCTTGTAATAGAAGGTGACAATTTATGAAAGGTGCTCTTTACCTCTCTATGTTTTCTTCTCTCTAAATCTCTTTTACATGTGTAGCTAACTTTTCTCTCATGGCAACTAACTACTAACCACTAACTTGCTAACTTCTTATTTGATAATCCACATGAATCTAATAGCCTCGGTTTGGCCTTGCTCTTGCAAGAGCCATTGATGGCTCATGATGATGGATCTAACACTCTAACTTCCTAACCACTAATAAGCTAACATCACTTTACTTCATGCTTACTTTTCTATAGTATTGATGGTTTAAGAGTAGCTTGCACTTGTTTGATGAGTTGGGTTGTGATGAGTTGGGTTGTGATGAGTTACATATGGGTCATGCTTTAAATCGCTCTTGAACTAAGGACTAGTGATGGCCAATGATACATGTGAGGCAACTATCACTAAGAGGTTAGCATGTTGGTGGAGTCATTAGTAGTTAGTGCCATGAGTTTTCTTTCTTTTTCACTTTGTTTTAGAAATATATCCAAAAATCACAAACGTATTCTTTTCTATGTTTCCCACTTCTTTGTGTTTCACCGTACTTCTCTTTTCATTCTTTGTTTTCTTTTCTTTTTATTCTTTCAAACTTAGAAGAACTTTTAACAAACACGTGAATCAACCGGTAAAACTTCTATCGCCTCCCGTCCTTGTGGATTCGACTCGTTTTAGCTTCTATGCTATAACGAAAGTATCGAGGAAGCCAAAGCACACACACTTTAAATCTTCATTTCAAAATATACACTTTTTGTGTGCGGTTTTCCCCCGACCAATTCCTGTCTCCTTGGCTAATTGTGACGATACCTTATTGCACTTAGATCTGGTATCCTTCTTCGTCGAGCACCCCTATAGATGTTAGGTGTAGCGTGCCTCTAGGACATACCTGATCGCCTTTAGAGTACGCATTGTCCCATCTCTTTCTGTAGTCTTGACTATTCCAGTGTCGATGACCTTGTAAGCCGAGCCAACCACCATCTTGATAGTCCCTTCCTCCTTTGAAACGAAGAAGTTGAATAACTATCTCTGGGAGCATATATGAACTGTACTATCCAAATCAAATATCCAACATTTACTTTGAGAAGTATTATCTTCGTAAGAAGCCATTAATACTTCGGTGTGTCCTTTACACCGCTCAATGTTATGTCTCCCTCTGCAGTTTGCCCCTTCTTCTTCAACCATTCTTGTTGATGCTTGCAGTCATTCTTCTATGATAAAAGTGACACGCCATTGATAAACCTGGACCTTTCTTTCCTTCTCCTGTTCCTTTCCTTCCCGTGACCACTAATTGAGTTGGACCTGCACACAAAATACAAAATCTTAGAACTTTTAAAACAGTAGTGCAAGGTGCTCAATTCTACCGCTATAGCAAGTGGCTATGCGGGTCGTGATCCACAAGGAGGGACTAGCGATGGAAACTTTTTCAGTAAGTTTTCTTTTAAGATACAAAGGATGCTTAAAATTCTTCTTTTAGTTCTTGTAAAGAAAAAGAGAAAAATTAAGTTGTGAGATAGAGAGAAAGTGGTAGAATGAGAAGATGGAGAAAATAGAAGTGATATGTACAAAGAAAATGAAAGAGTGAAAGAGATTTGGGTGATTATGGTGTTGGTGATCTACACTAAAAGTTACAAGACAAGAAAGAAAAACTAAAACCTGAAAAACATACTTATCTCTTCGGCGCCTGTTTACCTTTCACTCGTATCGACGATGTACCTTTCTTTGAAAGCGAGCGAAGCATGGCAGATGAGATCTTTCCCATTCCCGATTTACACTATGAAATGAAGGGCGAGCTATACTACCATAGAAATGGATGTCCATCATCATATGTCATCCAAGGCACTTGCAAGGAGAAGACAACTTCGAGACTATCGGTTTCATTTGGATCTACAAACACAAAAGAGGAAACGAACAAAAAACAAGAGTAGAAAAGAAAAGAAAACCTTGATTCGATTCAAATAACAATGGAAGAAAAGATCACTTATACTTGTGTCACCTTCAGTACAAGCTTACTCTCATTCTTCCATGAAAATATCCTCTCCTCTCAGTTAAATAAATAAAACAAAAATTACATGAAAAAAAATAAAAACCGAAGTTACAAACTACAAATTAGCCTAAGTTCTATTCTCTACTTGGTCGTCTCCATTTACAGTGAAAAATCTGCCTTTTATAGGCAAAAAACCTAGAGGGGGAGGCGTGAGAAGATAAGGGGAGCAAACGCTCCCCTTATCTCGACCAAAGAGCCACGAATCTGCAGCTCTGGCCATGGATCCGCGGCCTAGCTGTGGCCAGATGGCCACAGCCGGGGGGTACAGCTCCACGTTTCGAGATTCAGGTTTATCTGGTTCTGAATTTCCCGTTGCAGCTTCTAATTTTGATAAAACGGCCTTTTAACTCTGGCATTAAACCGATTGATTTGTAAAGATCCATTTTAACCGATGTTCAACCGATTACATCCCGTCTAATTTGCCTCGATCTGCCCTGATCTTCTAATTTCGAATTAATTCTGAATTAAATCAGAATTTTGATGGGCTTTGGGGCTCGTTTCTCTTCCCTCTTCTTTAGTACTGGGCCTGCAAATAAATTAAACAATACTTAGAAAAATAACAGAGTTTATTCTATAATAGATATGATAATATGATAATAAATGTGCAATATGAGCGACCGATCACACCCCCATACCTATCTTTTGCTCGTCCTCGAGCAAAAATAACTAAACTATACTAAAGATTATTAAACCACTTTCGCAGGTCACGCGATTGCACTGAGCATGTGCAACAAGCCGTTAAACCTCTAGGTTTCCCCTAGAGGGCGAGTTTTGTCCCGTGAGAGTTTTCAGTGAATTACACCCACAAAATTCATAAAGAAAGAGAAACAAAGAGTTAGTATTTTCGAAAAGCATTTTGAAAAAGAAAAATATTTGAAATATAATTGTAAGATTTAAGTAATCTATAAGTTATAAGAAAACTGAAATTTTCATTTCTAAACTTAGCTTCTATTCAAAAATTTGTTATCAATCAAAGTAAGGAGTCAAATTGTACTTCTCATCTAATCTATTACTTTACCCTAAGTCATATGCACCTTGTGACCGTGAAAATTTTGACTAAGGGTTCTTTAACTCTAACTCTTATGCCTTATTATTTTATATATATATATTTTTGGTGGTATTATTCTTTAGTTCTATTAGGCTTTCTAATCTGCCCATGTAATGAGCCTTTAATTAATGACTCCCAAACCAAACGGTCTTAGGGCACCGGGTGAGAAAACACCCAAGGACTTAAGGACTCGAGCAAATAAGGCCTCAAAACTAAGTATTTTATTATATGAACCGCTTTTAGGCGTGAGTACTTATGTTTTATTAGGCACAAATACCCAGCTTAATCAGAAGATTTTTTTATATATATATTTCTCAAACTTATCTAATCATCTTTCGCATAAATACCAAGGCTTACTTAGGCTAAAGCACCTAGCTAATCAATAATTAGATTTGTCATCTTTCATAGATATTTTTTTCTTTTTTTCTTTTTTTATATAAGGCATAAGAATCTTTATTTTTGAACCCCAAGTGTGTAAGTGTAGTAAGTGTACATATTTCATTAAGGTAAAGATTAAGACTAAATTACTTTGACAAATTATCTTCCTAACCCTAAAAATCAAACAAATAATCTTATTTTGACTAAATTTAAGAAATCCTAATTTTGATTTTCCTATTCCTTAAAATTGACTTAATTTCTTACAAAAAATATGTCAAACTATTGTTTCTATTTTCAAAAAGTTTTTAAAAGTAAAGAAAAATGTTAATATTTTTTTAAAATAAAAAGAAAAACCTAAGTTATGTTAGAACCCTCCCCCATACCTATCTCATGCATTGTCCTCAATGTATAAATTAATGCATAGATGCATGAAAATAAGACAGGGATGGAAAATACTACTTAAGGTGATGGTTCCGGAGGTGGTCTGATTGGTCCACGAAATGTGGCCCAATCGACTTTGCATAGAGTTCGGAGGAACCCACCAGAAATTTCTCTAATATAACCCACTAAAATGATATATACATGAATAATTTTTATTAAATATTTTACCCCATCTAATTTCCAAATTCCATAATTAATTTCAGTATCAATTTTGTCAACCGCCTTGTCCCAAAATGGAGTATGAAAAGATAGAATGATTGGCTTGGACTTAGGAAATACGGGAACTAATACAGACTCAAGAAAGTGACTTAAGTCAAGAAAAGGTTCAGGAGTCGAGATTGGCTCGGAAAGTGGGTCCAAATCAAGAAGTTGAAACTCAAGTCCACATTCATTTTCCCACAATGGAATGTGACTTAATATTGGTGATTCAAGTTCAAGAATGACAGGTGTGGGAATCAAAACTGACTCTAAAATATTATTCAAGTCGGGTAACAAAACAGGAGTCAATATTAATTTGAGAATTTGAACTGCATCACAAATTTGAGAATCTAGGTCATATTTTTCATTGAGTTCAATTTCATAAAAAATGAGAACTTGCTAATTTGTCAATGAGATTTTCAAAAGTATGAAATTGGTCAAGTTCAATAAAATGATCATCAAATATGAGCGATTCAATTTCATTATGAATTGGCACATGATCCAATGTTGACTCGAAAAAAGATTGGAATCAGGTGAAGACACTAGAGTCATAATTGAATCAGGAAGTAGAATTGAATCACTAAGTTGAGATTCATGATTATATTCATTCTCAAGTTCAATTTGAAAAAAGGGATAACTTGCCAAACTGTCAATATCATTTTCAAAATTTGAAGTTTGGGTAAGTTCAAATGATTGTTCTGAAATGGAATCTTGTTTTCCAAAACAACATGACTCTTCGGCTCTAACAAAATGGTTAGCGACATTAGAACTGGCCAAACGGCGAGAACATAGAGTTTGGACCATCATATTTATGTCATGATTACGAGCGTTTTGAGCTTGAGTCATGGCTTCAAGCATTTTTTCATAGTTGATTGGTTTGTTGAAAAGATGAAGTATTGTTTTGGAATTGGTGGTGAAATTGTGAGTCCATCAGATTTTGTGATTTTTATTTGGACTCACGTATTCTCATTTCCAAAATTGATGGTTTTCTATTTTGGACTGTTGGAACTGAGTATGAATCTTGAAAATATTGTGGACAAGGTGGATAAGGAGAACAAGTTGGTTGAAAATTGGACTCGAGGGAGGTGAATCCCCATTGACTCTGTGAAGAGTTAAAATTATTCTGGGAATTATGGTTATAAGATTAGGGACATGAGTTATATTGATTCAGATAAGACCAATCCATCACACTATGTTGGTTAAAGTTATGATATGCCAGATTGGTAACATCCAAAAAAGAGGTGTAATATGGATTACCATTACAATTAGAAAAATTATTGTTATAAGCCATTTCACACAATAAAACACAAACAAATAAGCAAACAAAGGAAAAAATTCTAAACTAAGTTAGGGTAGACCTATGACCTAGACGACTCCTAACTGATTAGACTGTCCACGGGAGGTATAATGCAGACTTTGACCACAAGCTAATCAGTTAGGTCAGGGTAAGATTGGTGGGAGGTTATCCGTCAAAGACGTTCCTTAATTAAGTAACCACCAACCTTCGGGCTTTCGGCCCTTAATCCCCTTCCTAAACACGGATTTGGCAAGAGTTAAATTTCAGCACCTTTCCCCTTAGGATAATCTCCTAATTGAGTCCGAGATGTCCCTAGGGCCAACGTCTACTCATTTTTAGTTAGACTTAGGTTAGTGAGTGAGGAGATTGTTTGTGGGCTAAGGGAGGTAATGACTTCCCCACCTTATCTTGTTCATAGGACAAGCCCTTAAGATTGATTTAGTGCAGTGTACAAGAAAAGTAACACTTAAGCAATGTAAACAATCTAAAAGTGTTCTTATACTAGATGTTATGCACACATACCTTTACTCCAGCACTCTTCAACAGTAATGAAAAATGTAAACGAATTAGACACGTGCCTAAATATAAGTCTAAACCGTTTTTAGCATTTAACAAACATCATTTTACTGTTGAGGTTAGAAAGGAAGTACAGTGAGTCAAACAAGGAGATAAATGTTATAGATATTTAAACTATGCAATTCAACCACCCTAAAAAAAATATGTTAGTAGTTCACTCAGTTTGCCACAGGACTGTAGCAAATCTGAGGGCTTCTTGGCTCTGCTTTCTTGAGCAGAGTCCAAGGCCACTTATATGTCCACTGCAGCAAGAATTCCTTATTGTTAAATCTGTACACAAAAAAACAAGTATAAGGTTAACCAAAATGTAAACTTTAATGAGAATTACTTACCGTCCCTTCACGACAACGGCGCCAAAATTTTGATTGAGGTTGAACCGGCACACAAAATACAGAATTTTAAAACTTTTAAAACAGTAGTGCAAGGTGCTCAATTCTACCACTATAGCAAATGGCTATCGGGTCGTGATCTACAAGGAGGGACTAGCGATGAAAGCATTTTTAGTAAGTTTTCTTTTTAGATACAAAGGATGATTAAAATTCTTCTTTTAGTTCTTGTAAAGAAAAAGAGAAAAATTAGGTTAAAATGAGTTAGGGAGAAAGTGGTAGAATGAGAAGATGGAGAAAATAGAAGTGATATGTACAAAGAAAATGAAAGAGTGAAAGAGATTTGGGTGATCATGGTGTTCATAATCTACACTAAAAGTTACAAGAAAAGAAAGAAAAACTAAAACCTAAAAAACATACTTACCTTTTCAGCGCCTGTTTACCTTTCACCCGTATCGACCATGTACCTTTCTTTGAAGGGAAGCGAAGCATGGCAGATGAGATCTTTTTCATTCCCGATTTACACTATGAAATGAAGGGGCGAGCTATACTACCATAGAAATGGATGTCCATCATCATATGCCATCAACGGCACTTGCAAGGAGAAGGCAACTTTGAGGCTATCGGTTTCATTTGGATCTACAAACACAAAAGAGGAAAGCGAACAAAAAACAAGAGTAGAAAAAAAAGGAAACCTCGATTCGATTCAAATAACAATGGAAGAAAAGCTCACTTATACTGGTGCCACCTTCAGTACAAGCTTGCTCTCATTCCTCCATGAAAGTATCCTCTCCTCTCAGTTACATAAATAAAACAAAAATTACATGAAAGAAAAAAAAACCTAAGTTACAAACTACAAATTAGCCTAAGCTCTATTCTCTGCTTGGTCGTCTCCAATTACAGTGAAAAACCTGCCTTTTATAGGCAAAAACCTAGAGGGGGGAGGCGTGAGAAGATAAGGGGAGCAAACACTCCCCTTATCTCGACCAAAGAGCCGCGGATCTGTGGCTCTGGCTGCGGATCCGCAGTTTGGCTGTAGCCAGGTGGCCATAGCCAGGGGGTACAGCTCCACGTTTCGAGATTCAGCTTTATCTAGTTCTGGATTTCCCGTTGCAGCTTCTGATTTTGATAAAACAGCCTTTTAACTCTGGCTTTAAACCGATTGATTTGTAAAGATTCATTTTATCGATGTTCAATCAATTACATCCCCTTTGATCTGCCTCGATCTGCCCTGATCTTTTAATTTTGAATTAATTCTGAATTAAATCAGAATTTTGATGGGCTTTGGGGCTCGTTTCTCTTCCTCTTCTTTAGTACTGGGCCTACAAATAAATTAAACAATAATTAGGAAAATAGCAGAGTTTATTCTATAATATATATGAGAATATGATAAAAAATGTGCAATATAAGCGACCGATTAACCACTAAGCCCGATCCTATTTGCTCCTCTTGATTTAGCCTTTTCCTAATCTCATTAGATAAGAGAGTTGATGTAACCTTCTTCAAGATGAGAGTTTTCATACTATAGAGTATGGAGGTGACGATATGATCATATGACTGTGAAAGTGAACTAAGAAGTATCAACGCCTTATCCTCCTCGTCGATCTTGACATCAACAGCTAGAAGCTCGCTGATGATCTTGTTGAAGAAGTTTAGATGCTCCAACACCATTGTCCCTTCATTCATGCATAGCCCATAGAGTTATTTCTTGAGATACAACTTGTTGAAGAGGCTTTTCATCATATATAATATTTCTAACCTTGACCACAATCCTATAGTCGTTTCTTCACCATCACGTTGTACATTACATCGACTGCGAGACATAATTGGATCATGCTTGCCTCCTTAGATCCATCTCCTCCCAATCCTCATCTGACGTACTTACGAGTTTTGATGACTTACCCTGCAAGGTCTTTTGAAGACCCTATTGCACCAGTAATGCTTTAACCCTCTTTTGCCATAAGCCGAAGTTTCCTTTGCCTTTAAACTTCTCGGCCTTAAATTTTATCATAGAACTTCCTATCTTCGACATATCACCCTTCGTCAACTTTTAGCTCTGATATCAATTGTTGTGAATTTAATATGCTTGATACTAATTGTTGTAACAAATCGGTATTATCAACACCAATTGTTACTCTTAGGATCGATGTATATGAAACTTGATAATATGATCAGTGCTTGAAAAAGAAAAAATTGTTGTAAAGAAAATTAGCAATACCTAGACAAAAGAGCAATAAGAAAGAACACGGGAATTTAACGTAGTTCAGCCCAAACTTAGCCTAGTCCATAGGGAGAAAACTTGAAAGAGCTTTATTAATAACTTGATACAAAGAGATCTAACCTTCCTCTTGATGCAACAGCAGTATTCAACTTTCTCTTTAATCTTGACCTAGATTACAAGAGTATTATCTTATCTCTATGCACCTTCAACTTGCTCCTCTCTTTACTTGGCTTTCTTCTGATCTCCTTGGTGTTCTCCACTTTTTTCTCATTGAGACCAGTATTTTCTTTGTGTTACAATGCTTGGTTGTAACTTTATTTATAAGATTTTACAAAAATAATAGTTATTTGGACTATGAGTTGATCTTGGCCATTGGATTCTTGAAGAATCTTGATCAATCCTATTAGGAATTGATCTCCTTGACCTAAAAGAATTCTAAACCTTTTAATCTTTAGAAACAAACCTTCTTTTAATAGAATCCGCATCCTATTCGAACTCTCCCAGAAGAGTAAAGTCGCGGGCACCTAAAAAGGAAACTGCGTATGTAGAACCGCCCTGAATAGTCAATAATACTTTGGCCTAGTCGACTAATCCCTTTCATTAGTCGACTAATAACTTATTAGTCGACTACTGTATTTTGTCTCCTTTCTGTTTCTATTTTTGTATCTTCCCTAGTCGAGTCGACTAGGCTTATGTGTTAGTCGACTAATACCCTTATAAGTCGATTATTAGTACCATCTGGGTTTTCTTCCTCTTACTTAAAGTTATCATCTTCTCTAACTCGATTGGATCTTTTTGGACTATCATCTCCTCTTAAAAATAAGGCAAAATCCTAACAGTTGTAGAATTGAATCTTGACTAAAGTTATTTCCATGCACCATGATGCTTGGTTCCTTTCAATATGGCTAGGGATATTAGGATTGGTCAACGATTGCTAGGGAGAGTTTCCTCATTCCTATAAGTATTGGCCACTTGAATTATATGTACTTCTAACCTATCGAATATCCTGATTGAAAGTATTATGGATTTGAATCAAGGCTTTCATACTCTTTTTCAAGTCAATCGGTTCTTCTTCTTGTTATAGTGGGACTTAAAAAAGGGAGTATGAATCATGGTTTTAAAATTTTTTAGGGGATTGTAAGTCCATCATGTATTGAACTTATCGCTCGGACTTATGCAAGGCTTCTAGAATCTTTTTGAAATTAGATTTTTCTCTATCAGTTGTTCTAGAAAAGAGGTATATGAAGCTGAATGTTGGTAATGTGGTTGATAAAATGACTCGGGAGAATTGTATCCCAATTGACTCGGTGAAGAGTGGAGATGATTATTCTAATTTTGTTCATTATACTGGGGCTCGACATATATTTATTCAGATAAGACCAATTCGGCATACTTAATTCGTTAAAGTTATGCAATGTCAGGTTGGTGATATCCGAGTCAAAAGAGGTCAGGATGAATTATGGATTATTATTAAAGTTGGAAAAGTTATAGTTATAATCCATTTCACATGAAAAAACAAACAAACAAAAACAAACGAAAAGAAAAGAATCTAGCCTATGTTTGGGTGGACCTTAGACTTAGACGACTCCCAATTGGTTGACTTTTCAGGAGAGGTATATTATAGTAGCCTGACCATAGGTTAATCGGTCAGGTAGGGGCAAAACTCAGTAGGAGGTATCCGTGCAAAGCAATGAGCATTAATTATGTAAAACCACTGGTTTTCAAAAATCTAGCCTCTTAATATCTAACTTTAGACACCGATTTGACCAAGGTCAAACTCTAACAACTTCCTCCCGAGGATAATCTCCTATTAAGCCTAAAATATTCATAAGGCCAATGTCTACTCTGTTTTAGTTAGGATAGGTTAGTAGGTAAGGAGATGATTTTTGGATTCAGAAAGAGTAATGACTTCTCACCTTATTTTGTGTATAGGTTAAGCCCTTAATTGTTTTAGTGCAAATGTACAAGTATATAGCAAAAAGTAACACTCAAATAAATATAAACCACTCAAAAGTGTTCCTATACTACATGCTATGCACAAATACCTTTGCTCCAACACTCTTCAACAGTAGTGTAAAAATAAACAAAATTAGACAAATGCCTTAGAATGCAAACTCTAAACCATTATTTAGCATTAACAAGCAACAAGTTATTGTTTAGTTAAAAATAGTGAGTACAGTAAGTTCAAGAGAAAATGAAACATTGCAGAAATCTAAACTTTGAAATTCAATCACCCTGCAAAAAGAAAGGTAAGTAGTTCACTCAGATCACTGCGAAAATGTGTCTTTTGTCGCGTTTGCGTGACAATATTGAGGACTTCTGAGCTCTGCTTTCTAGAACAAAGTCCCAAAGTCACTTATATGTACCCTGTAGCAATTAGTTTCTTCAGATAAACCTTGCACAAAAAAACAGAGAAGAAAACAGTTAACCAATAGTAAACTAAAAAGATTAAAGTCCCTCTGCGGCAACGACACCAGAATTTGATCGAGGCTGAACCTGCACAGAAAAATATAAAATATAGAAATGGTGCTAATGTTCCTTAATATTACCTCTATTGCGTGGCTATGCGGGTAGTGATCCATATGGAGGGACTGTGATGGAAGTGTTTAGTGATTCTTTCTAAGCTACTAAATCCGATTAAATGATGTTTTCTTAGTTTTTGAAAAGAAAGGAAAGAGAAAGAATGCTAAATTAAGTTTAAAGTAAAAATCAAAAGATATGAGAAGAAGGTTATGTTGTTGTAAAAAGAAAAACTAAGTTAAAAAGAAAGAGCTGGTTTAAACTGTTTTTAAACTAAGAAATGAAAAGAAATAAAGTAAGAAAAGTTACTTACCTCTTTTAATTGATAACTTACCTTGATCTTCAGTGACGATTTATCTTGATTCGGAGGTGATCAGCGCATAACCCATAAGATCGGATTCAGTCCGCATCTACATTACATTGATTAGACGGAAAAGGTGTACTTATTATGTGTATAGAATGTATTTGATGTACCCTTTCTTGTCTCCGTTATAGCACAAGGCTATACCGAGTCGGATCTCAGGGAGAGCTCGCGATAGAAGCTTTAAACGTTAGGTTGTGAAGTGATAAAACTAGTAGTCTTCTCTTGATTATAAACTTAGTGATGCAAAAGAAACTAAAAGAAGATGGATATGTTCATGTGGAAGTCGTTGGAAAAGAAATCAAGAATTGGTTGTGGTATTCACAAGAAAAGAACAAGAAACTTAAAGAAAGCGATCCAAGACTAGATTACCTTGCTAGCTTGCCAAAGCTTACCAATCTCCTTGATAATGAAAGCTTTGCCTAATGTTGTCACTCCATAGGCTTAGAATTCCTCTCACATGTTGACCTAATTACTTTCTCATTTGCAAGATGGTGGTTTAACCATCGGAGAAGAGAAGATCATACACTTGCAAGATTAACAAAAGCAATCACCCATGAGTAGTGAAGTGGCTAAGCTAGTGGTAAACTAGTACATGGAATGGAAATTAGCTACAAGAAGCCATTAGAAAAATACAAGACATGAAAGTAAATTGCAAGAAGTAAACAAAGCAATAAGGAAAGCAATTAAAGAATGCAAGAAACTAGAATCAAACTCAAGTAGAGGAATGGAGGATGGATCAATCCTTGCATAGCTTCAAGTTGTCACCCTTGATTACACAAGCTCTCTCCCTCACAATCACTCTCTTTTGTAATGAAATCTAGGGATAGAGAAGAGAGATCTAAAGAAAGAAAACTAGAGAAAAACAACTAAAAATTACAAACCCTAAACTAATCTCCTCTCTTCTCTGATCAGTCTCAGCTCGCAGGTGATGATGCAGTATTTATAGCAGATTGGAGAAGATTCTGGAGAGTAGGTTGTTGCCACAAAATCCGGGGACCAACAGCCACCAGATTGCCGCGCCCCTTGCCGCGGATCGCGGCCAGATCTGGGCCGTTGGTCCAGATCTTTCTGGTACAGATCAGTTGGGAAGTGGTTATCCACGTGGACCACTTGGATTCTCTGTTTGTTACGCGGATCTCTCTAGATCTGGATTGAGATTTGGCTTTATCCTTTATCTTTTAATTAATCACTTAATTAGTGTTAATTAAGTGATTATTTGAATATCTCTCCATTAATTGTGTACCTGCAAATAAGTAGAGAAGAGGAGTAAAAATCACTTATTTATTTGTATTATGCATGGGAGTTATGATGTAAAATATGCAATATTGAGTACTAATCACACCCCCACACTTATTTTTTTGCTCGTCCCGAGCAAAACAAAGAAAGAAAATAAAATCTAAGCTACAAGTTTATTACACCACTTTCGCAGGTGACGCGATTGCACTGAGCATGTGCAACAAGCCGTTAAACCTCTAGGTTACCCTAGAGGAGGAGTGTTGTCTCCTGAGGGTTTTCAGCGGATTACACCCACAAAATCCATAAAGAAAGAAGACAAATGTTAGTATTTTCGAAAAACGCATTTTGAATAAGAGATAAGTTTACGAACTATTTTTGCAAAAATATAAGTGATCCTAGGTCATAAGTCCACCTATAATCATTCTTTCTTAAACTTAGTATCCATGCAAGATCTTGTCTTTAATTAAGGTAAGAGTTCAAAATTGGATTGAATATTTTATCTCTCATAAAACCTAGATAATATGCACACCGTGTAAGTGAGGATTTCCTGGGATTTCAACTCCAACCATAAAGCCATTCCTTTATTTATATATTTATATTTTTTTCTTTTTTCTCTTTTTTCATCCCTTAGTTTCCTTAGCTTTCTTATTCACCCATGTAGCGAGCCTTTAACCGATGACTCCCAAACCAGATGGTTTTAGGGCACCAGATGAGAAAACATCCCTCGGGTTTAAGGACTCAGGTAAACAAGGCCACAAAACTAAGGGGGATTATTTTTATAATCACCGTTAGGCGTGAATAATCATGCTTCTTGAGGCACAATTATCCAGCTTAATTAGTGAAATCACCGTTAGGCGTGAGTCATTATGCTTCTTGAGGCATAATTTCCCAGCTTAATAAGTGATGCCTTATTTATATATTTTTTTCTCTTTTTTTTTTCTTTTTTATTTTATATATATATGGCATTTTTGGTCTTTGTTTCCATCCCAAGAAATGTGTAAGTGTAAAGTGCATATTATCTAAGGCAAAAAATGTAAGATAAAAATATCTCACCAATTTTACTTACTTAGCCTATAATTTCAAACAAGATCTATTACTTCAACTAGATTTAAGATGTCATAATTAAGGCTTTCTTAATCTCTAAGATACATCTTAATTTTCTTAAAAATAGATCAAAACTTTATCTCTTATTTCAAAAAGTTTTTATTTTTATATATTTTTTATTTTTATTTAAAAGAAGTATAAAATAAAGAAAATCTAAAAACTCTAAAAGAAGTGTAAAAGAAAGAAATTCTAAAAACTCTAAGTTAGTAAACCCTCCCCCACACTTATTTCATGCATTGTCCTCAATGCATAATGATATATGTATGCATGAAACAAAATGGAAGAGGAAGGAATTATTTACAAGGAATATACAAGTGTAACTCTCACCTGGGCTTTTGGTCGCTTCCCTCTGGCCCGTTTCCCATCGTTCCAATGTGTTCTCTTTCGTGAGCTCCATTGGGAAACGGTCTGAATTATTTTAACCCTAGGTGTTTCCAGTTTCAATTTGTTATTATTTTCATTCAAACTCATTCCACCACATCGTTCACAAACAAAGTCCTTATCACCACTCTCACTCAGAATCTCATCACTTCCAGTGTTTAGAAATTTTAACTCCTCTCCATATAATTCTTCAAAGCTCAAGTCAACATCCGGCAGTGGACAATTAGCTAACTTACCCCGAGTTGACTCATTTAAACACATGATCTCATCAGCAAACAAGTCTTCAAATGATATATCAATTGGAGGTTCAAATACAGTCTCAGTTGGCTCATTGAAAGTGAAAGTATCCAAATCAACTTTCCCCGTTTGAAAGGGTACTCGGATAAGAGAATCACAAGATTGTGACTCATCTTTTGGATCTTCACCTTCCTCCTCACAATTGTTACTAATGAAATTAACCTCAAATGTTTGATCTTTTGTTTTGTGAGGCTGTGTGTGGAAGACATTGTGTTCATGTGTCATGTTACCAAAAGTCAACCTCATTGATCCATTCCGGCAATTAATGATTGCATTTGCAGTAGCCAGGAATGGTCGACCCAGAATGACAGGAATTTGTGCCCTTTGATTGGAATTTGACACTGGTTTTGTTTCAAGGACAATAAAGTCAACTGGATAAAAGAATTCTCCAACTTTGACCAGGACATCTTGAATTACCCCCTTGGGTTTAGTAACAGAGCGATCAGCCAATTGAATGGTCATTTGGGTTGGGTGGAGATCACCTAACCCTAATTGTTGGTACACAGAGAAAGGTAGGAGATTGATACTGGCCCCAAATCAAGAAGTGCCCTATTTATTGTAGTCTGTCCTATGATGCATGAAATGGTGGGGCTCCCTGGGTCTTTGTATTTAACAGGAATTGGACCAGTGAGCAACTCATTAATGGATGATGCAAGGAAGACTTTTTTAGGGACTTGGGTCTTTCTCTTCTTGGTGCACATTTCCTTCAAAAATTTGGCATATGAAGGCACTTGTTGAATGGCATCAAGAAGAGGGACATTGATTTGGACCTTATTGAATGTTTCTTTTATTTTCTCCATGTGAGCATTTGACTTGTTATTTCTCAGCCTATTTGGATATGGAGCAATAGGCTTGTATGTATGCTCATCTACCTTTTCTTCACCCTTTGCCTTGGAGTGGATGGCTCTGAACTAGAGGATGGTTTGTCAAAAGTTGGTTGTATTGGGACATGAGGTGTTGGCTTTGCTACTGGATGAGATTGTGGACTAGAAACCTTATTGTCTACTTGTTTTCCAGATCTCAGGGTATGAATGGCATGACATTGGCTGGGTCCTGAATTTAGCAATGGCTGGTTTGGGAACAGTCCTTTTTGATTCTCAGCCAATTGCTTGATCTGGACCTTCATTCATTCAACTCCTGCTGCTGGTTTTTTGTTAAGGTTTCTATCATGTTCTTCAACTCAGATATCTCGGAATTATTTTGGGGTGGATGTTGAGGATATGGAGATTGGAATTGTGATTGGTAGAATGGTGGAGGATTCTGATAAGACTGATATGACTGTGATGGACTTTGAGATGGATGAACATACAGTGAATTCTGATCGAAACTGGATGGATGAAACTGAGCATTGTACAGATGTGAAGTGGTGGCATATGATGCTCAGTACCAGACTGACTCCATGGAAAATTTGGATGGTTCTGCCATCCTGAATTGTAAGTATTGGAGTATGGGGGTCTGGTAAATGCTGCATTCATGTTCTCCTGAAATGATTGGGGCTGATAGAATGGACACTCCTCAAAAACATGGCTCAGGTCATGACAGTTGGTACAACCTGGTCTAATCAAAGGCAATGGGTTGACCTGGTTGACCACAGAATTTCCCCTAGACTCAAGCAGTTCTATCCTCTTCATTAATTGTTTGATCTCGGTTTCTGCAGCTATAGAGGATTCTATGGAATGTGTACCAGTTCTGGAAGTGGTGGGAGTCGGTTTATCAGGGCATGACTCCCACTGAATGGTTTTTTCAGCTAGGGTTTCAAAGAGATCCCACCCCTGATGTTCATCTTTCTTCAGAAATTCCCCTTGGCACATGGATTCTAAAAGTGTTTTCGTTTGGTAATCTAATCCATCATGGATAATCTGGCATAGACGCCATTTCTCTATGCCGTGATGGGGACACAGGGCAAGAAGGTCTTTGAAACGCTCAAGATACTTCCAGAAAGGTTCATTTGGTTCCTGCTTGAATTGCATTATGTTCTTTCTCATGAGGGCTGTTTTGTGGATAGGATAGAATTTCTTAAGAAAGACTTTAACAAAATCCTCCCATAAAGATATGGAACTGACTGGAAGATTATAAAGCCATTTCTTAGCTAAATCCTTAAGTGCAAACGGTATGAACCGTAACCTAACAGCATCCTCAGACAGTTGGGAAATTCTCATCATTTGGCATACCTCTTCAAACTCACGAATAAAGAGGTACGCGTCCTCAGACTCTAGACCATGGAAATGGGGAAGTGTACTAATGAATTGTGGTTTCAGCTCAAAATGATTTCCATTAGGCTCGGGGAGAAGAATGCATGAAGGAATGGAAGTGCGAATCGGATAGAATCGATCTTGAAGTGAGACGTTGTTGGACATGGTGTCAAGTGGTTGTGTAAGTGTAAGTCTAGCAGAATGATGATCACAGAACCACTCTCAAATATACAATCACAAACAACGTGCACCGATCACACCAACGGAAAGAAAAAAAAACAAACAATAAAAGAAAAATCAATCCAAGCTTGTCTAGGGTTTCTGGTCCTAGGTGACTCCTAAATAGACTGTCCACAGGAGGTTCGGTGTAGACTCTGACTATAAGCAAATCAGCCAGGGAAGGGTAAGGTTGGTGGGAGGTTTTCCGTCCGGAGACGTTCCTTAATTAAGTAACCAGCAACCTTCGGGCTTTCGGCCCTCAACCCCTTTCCTAGACACCGATTTTACAGAAGTCAATTTCCAACACTTTTCCCCCTTAGGAAAATCTCCTAAGCGAGTCCGGATGTCCCTAGGGCCAACGTCTATCAAATTTTATTTACAAGCTTAGGATTGTGAGTGCGTGGGAGAATGATTTCCGGGCTAAGGAAAGGGTAATGACCTCCCCCACCTTATGTTATTTACAGGAATTGCCCTTAGAATTAATTGTGCAAGTGTACGATATAGAAACAAACAAGGTTCACTCCAAGTAAGAAAAATCAAACAAAGAGTGAGTCTTAGTCTATATGCAATGAATCACGTACCTTGTCCCACGCACTCTTCAACAGTAAATTTAAAGTAATTGAAAGACACGTGCCTATAATGCAAGATGTCTAACAATTTTTTAGCAATTATCAACCAATTCTTACTGTTGAATTAATTAACAGGAATACAGTGAAGTATACAGGAAATGAAGTATATAGGCAGCAGTATCTTGCAGAGCAGAAGCCCTGCAAAAATTTGGTTAGAAGTGCACTCTGTTGTGCCGCGTTTCCACGGCAAAGCTTGTGGATCCGCGGCACTCCAGAGGGATCCTGGGCTCTGCTTTCTTGAGCAGAGTCCCAGGTCCACTTATATGATTCTGCTGTGAATATTTTCCTGTTTTCTTCTCCTGTACCTGCAACAGAGAAGAATTATAGTTTAGTTTCTCACTTTTAAAAATAATACCGTCGCTCTCCCCGGCAACGGCGCCAAAAATTTGATTAGACGGAAAAGGTGTACTTATTATGTGTATAGAATGTATTTGATGTACCCTTTCTTGTCTCCGTTATAGCACAAGGCTATACCGAGTCGGATCTCAGGGAGAGCTCGCGATAGAAGCTTTAAACGTTAGGTTGTGAAGTGATAAAACTAGTAGTCTTCTCTTGATTATAAACTTAGTGATGCAAAAGAAACTAAAAGAAGATGGATATGTTCATGTGGAAGTCGTTGGAAAAGAAATCAAGAATTGGTTGTGGTATTCACAAGAAAAGAACAAGAAACTTAAAGAAAGCGATCCAAGACTAGATTACCTTGCTAGCTTGCCAAAGCTTACCAATCTCCTTGATAATGAAAGCTTTGCCTAATGTTGTCACTCCATAGGCTTAGAATTCCTCTCACATGTTGACCTAATTACTTTCTCATTTGCAAGATGGTGGTTTAACCATCGGAGAAGAGAAGATCATACACTTGCAAGATTAACAAAAGCAATCACCCATGAGTAGTGAAGTGGCTAAGCTAGTGGTAAACTAGTACATGGAATGGAAATTAGCTACAAGAAGCCATTAGAAAAATACAAGACATGAAAGTAAATTGCAAGAAGTAAACAAAGCAATAAGGAAAGCAATTAAAGAATGCAAGAAACTAGAATCAAACTCAAGTAGAGGAATGGAGGATGGATCAATCCTTGCATAGCTTCAAGTTGTCACCCTTGATTACACAAGCTCTCTCCCTCACAATCACTCTCTTTTGTAATGAAATCTAGGGATAGAGAAGAGAGATCTAAAGAAAGAAAACTAGAGAAAAACAACTAAAAATTACAAACCCTAAACTAATCTCCTCTCTTCTCTGATCAGTCTCAGCTCGCAGGTGATGATGCAGTATTTATAGCAGATTGGAGAAGATTCTGGAGAGTAGGTTGTTGCCACAAAATCCGGGGACCAACAGCCACCAGATTGCCGCGCCCCTTGCCGCGGATCGCGGCCAGATCTGGGCCGTTGGTCCAGATCTTTCTGGTACAGATCAGTTGGAAGTGGTTATCCACGTGGACCACTTGGATTCTCTGTTTGTTACGCGGATCTCTCTAGATCTGGATTGAGATTTGGCTTTATCCTTTATCTTTTAATTAATCACTTAATTAGTGTTAATTAAGTGATTATTTGAATATCTCTCCATTAATTGTGTACCTGCAAATAAGTAGAGAAGAGGAGTAAAAATCACTTATTTATTTGTATTATGCATGGGAGTTATGATGTAAAATATGCAATATTGAGTACTAATCACACCCCCACACTTATTTTTTTGCTCGTCCCGAGCAAACAAAGAAAGAAAATAAAATCTAAGCTACAAGTTTATTACACCACTTTCGCAGGTGACGCGATTGCACTGAGCATGTGCAACAAGCCGTTAAACCTCTAGGTTACCCTAGAGGAGGAGTGTTGTCTCCTGAGGGTTTTCAGCGGATTACACCCACAAAATCCATAAGAAAGAAGACAAATGTTAGTATTTTCGAAAAACGCATTTTGAATAAGAGATAAGTTTACGAACTATTTTTGCAAAAATATAAGTGATCCTAGGTCATAAGTCCACCTATAATCATTCTTTCTTAAACTTAGTATCCATGCAAGATCTTGTCTTTAATTAAGGTAAGAGTTCAAAATTGGATTGAATATTTTATCTCTCATAAAACCTAGATAATATGCACACCGTGTAAGTGAGGATTTCCTGGGATTTCAACTCCAACCATAAAGCCATTCCTTTATTTATATATTTATATATTTTTCTTTTTTCTCTTTTTCATCCCTTAGTTTCCTTAGCTTTCTTATTCACCCATGTAGCGAGCCTTTAACCGATGACTCCCAAACCAGATGGTTTTAGGGCACCAGATGAGAAAACATCCCTCGGGTTTAAGGACTCAGGTAAACAAGGCCACAAAACTAAGGGGGATTATTTTTATAATCACCGTTAGGCGTGAATAATCATGCTTCTTGAGGCACAATTATCCAGCTTAATTAGTGAAATCACCGTTAGGCGTGAGTCATTATGCTTCTTGAGGCACAATTTCCCAGCTTAATAAGTGATGCCTTATTTATATATTTTTTTCTCTTTTTTTTTCTTTTTTATTTTATATATATATGGCATTTTTGGTCTTTGTTTCCATCCCAAGAAATGTGTAAGTGTAAAGTGCATATTATCTAAGGCAAAAAATGTAAGATAAAAATATCTCACCAATTTTACTTACTTAGCCTATAATTTCAAACAAGATCTATTACTTCAACTAGATTTAAGATGTCATAATTAAGGCTTTCTTAATCTCTAAGATACATCTTAATTTTCTTAAAAATAGATCAAAACTTTATCTCTTATTTCAAAAAGTTTTTATTTTTATATATTTTTATTTTTATTTAAAAGAAGTATAAAATAAAGAAAATCTAAAAACTCTAAAAGAAGTGTAAAAGAAAGAAATTCTAAAAACTCTAAGTTAGTAAACCCTCCCCCACACTTATTTCATGCATTGTCCTCAATGCATAATGATATATGTATGCATGAAACAAAATGGAAGAGGAAGGAATTATTTACAAGGAATATACAAGTGTAACTCTCACCTGGGCTTTTGGTCGCTTCCCTCTGGCCCGTTTCCCATCGTTCCAATGTGTTCTCTTTCGTGAGCTCCATTGGGAAACGGTCTGAATTATTTTAACCTAGGTGTTTCCAGTTTCAATTTGTTATTATTTTCATTCAAACTCATTCCACCACATCGTTCACAAACAAAGTCCTTATCACCACTCTCACTCAGAATCTCATCACTTCCAGTGTTTAGAAATTTAACTCCTCTCCATATAATTCTTCAAAGCTCAAGTCAACATCCGGCAGTGGACAATTAGCTAACTTACCCCGAGTTGACTCATCTAAACACATGATCTCATCAGCAAACAAGTCTTCAAATGATATATCAATTGGAGGTTCAAATACAGTCTCAGTTGGCTCATTGAAAGTGAAAGTATCCAAATCAACTTTCCCCGTTTGAAAGGGTACTCGGATAAGAGAATCACAAGATTGTGACTCATCTTTTGGATCTTCACCTTCCTCCTCACAATTGTTACTAATGAAATTAACCTCAAATGTTTGATCTTTTGTTTTGTGAGGCTGTGTGTGGAAGACATTGTGTTCATGTGTCATGTTACCAAAAGTCAACCTCATTGATCCATTCCGGCAATTAATGATTGCATTTGCAGTAGCCAGGAATGGTCGACCCAGAATGACAGGAATTTGTGCCCTTTGATTGGAATTTGACACTGGTTTTGTTTCAAGGACAATAAAGTCAACTGGATAAAAGAATTCTCCAACTTTGACCAGGACATCTTGAATTACCCCCTTGGGTTTAGTAACAGAGCGATCAGCCAATTGAATGGTCATTTGGGTTGGGTGGAGATCACCTAACCCTAATTGTTGGTACACAGAGAAAGGTAGGAGATTGATACTGGCCCCCAAATCAAGAAGTGCCCTATTTATTGTAGTCTGTCCTATGATGCATGAAATGGTGGGGCTCCCTGGGTCTTTGTATTTAACAGGAATTGGACCAGTGAGCAACTCATTAATGGATGATGCAAGGAAGACTTTTTAGGGACTTGGGTCTTTCTCTTCTTGGTGCACATTTCCTTCAAAAATTTGCATATGAAGGCACTTGTTGAATGGCATCAAGAAGAGGGACATTGATTTGGACCTTATTGAATGTTTCTTTTATTTTCTCCATGTGAGCATTTGACTTGTTATTTCTCAGCCTATTTGGATATGGAGCAATAGGCTTGTATGTATGCTCATCTACCTTTTCTTCACCCTTTGCCTTGGAAGTGGATGGCTCTGAACTAGAGGATGGTTTGTCAAAAGTTGGTTGTATTGGGACATGAGGTGTTGGCTTTGGTACTGGATGAGATTGTGGACTAGAAACCTTATTGTCTACTTGTTTTCCAGATCTCAGGGTATGAATGGCATGACATTGGCTGGGTCCTGAATTTAGCAATGGCTGGTTTGGGAACAGTCCTTTTTGATTCTCAGCCAATTGCTTGATCTGGACCTTCATTTCATTCAACTCCTGCTGCTGATTTTTTGTTAAGGTTTCTATCATGTTCTTCAACTCAGATATCTCGGAATTATTTTGGGGTGGATGTTGAGGATATGGAGATTGGAATTGTGATTGGTAGAATGGTGGAGGATTCTGATAAGACTGATATGACTGTGATGGACTTTGAGATGGATGAACATACAGTGAATTCTGATCGAAACTGGATGGATGAAACTGAGCATTGTACAGATGTGGAAGTGGTGGCATATGATGCTCAGTACCAGACTGACTCCATGGAAAATTTGGATGGTTCTGCCATCCTGAATTGTAAGTATTGGAGTATGGGGGTCTGGTAAATGCTGCATTCATGTTCTCCTGAAATGATTGGGGCTGATAGAATGGACACTCCTCAAAAACATGGCTCAGGTCATGACAGTTGGTACAACCTGGTCTAATCAAAGGCAATGGGTTGACCTGGTTGACCACAGAATTTCCCCTAGACTCAAGCAGTTCTATCCTCTTCATTAATTGTTTGATCTCGGTTTCTGCAGCTATAGAGGATTCTATGGAATGTGTACCAGTTCTGGAAGTGGTGGGAGTCGGTTTATCAGGGCATGACTCCCACTGAATGGTTTTTCAGCTAGGGTTTCAAAGAGATCCCACCCCTGATGTTCATCTTTCTTCAGAAATTCCCCTTGGCACATGGATTCTAAAAGTGTTTTCGTTTGGTAATCTAATCCATCATGGATAATCTGGCATAGACGCCATTTCTCTATGCCGTGATGGGGACACAGGGCAAGAAGGTCTTTGAAACGCTCAAGATACTTCCAGAAAGGTTCATTTGGTTCCTGCTTGAATTGCATTATGTTCTTTCTCATGAGGGCTGTTTTGTGGATAGGATAGAATTTCTTAAGAAAGACTTTAACAAAATCCTCCCATAAAGATATGGAACTGACTGGAAGATTATAAAGCCATTTCTTAGCTAAATCCTTAAGTGCAAACGGTATGAACCGTAACCTAACAGCATCCTCAGACAGTTGGGAAATTCTCATCATTTGGCATACCTCTTCAAACTCACGAATAAAGAGGTACGCGTCCTCAGACTCTAGACCATGGAAATGGGGAAGTGTACTAATGAATTGTGGTTTCAGCTCAAAATGATTTCCATTAGGCTCGGGGAGAAGAATGCATGAAGGAATGGAAGTGCGAATCGGATAGAATCGATCTTGAAGTGAGACGTTGTTGGACATGGTGTCAAGTGGTTGTGTAAGTGTAAGTCTAGCAGAATGATGATCACAGAACCACTCTCAAATATACAATCACAAACAACGTGCACCGATCACACCAACGGAAAGAAAAAAAAACAAACAATAAAAGAAAAAATCAATCCAAGCTTGTCTAGGGTTTCTGGTCCTAGGTGACTCCTAAATAGACTGTCCACAGGAGGTTCGGTGTAGACTCTGACTATAAGCAAATCAGCCAGGGAAGGGTAAGGTTGGTGGGAGGTTTTCCGTCCGGAGACGTTCCTTAATTAAGTAACCAGCAACCTTCGGGCTTTCGGCCCTCAACCCCTTTCCTAGACACCGATTTTACAGAAGTCAATTTCCAACACTTTTCCCCCTTAGGAAAATCTCCTAAGCGAGTCCGGATGTCCCTAGGGCCAACGTCTATCAAATTTTATTTACAAGCTTAGGATTGTGAGTGCGTGGGAGAATGATTTCCGGGCTAAGGAAAGGGTAATGACCTCCCCCACCTTATGTTATTTACAGGAATTGCCCTTAGAATTAATTGTGCAAGTGTACGATATAGAAACAAACAAGGTTCACTCCAAGTAAGAAAAATCAAACAAAGAGTGAGTCTTAGTCTATATGCAATGAATCACGTACCTTGTCCCACGCACTCTTCAACAGTAAATTTAAAGTAATTGAAAGACACGTGCCTATAATGCAAGATGTCTAACAATTTTTTAGCAATTATCAACCAATTTCTTACTGTTGAATTAATTAACAGGAATACAGTGAAGTATACAGGAAATGAAGTATATAGGCAGCAGTATCTTGCAGAGCAGAAGCCCCTGCAAAAATTTGGTTAGAAGTGCACTCTGTTGTGCCGCGTTTCCACGGCAAAGCTTGTGGATCCGCGGCACTCCAGAGGGATCCTGGGCTCTGCTTTCTTGAGCAGAGTCCCAGGTCCACTTATATGATTCTGCTGTGAATATTTTCCTGTTTTCTTCTCCTGTACCTGCAACAGAGAAGAATTATAGTTTAGTTTCTCACTTTTAAAAATAATACCGTCGCTCTCCCCGGCAACGGCGCCAAAAATTTGATTAGACGGAAAAGGTGTACTTATTATGTGTATAGAATGTATTTGATGTACCCTTTCTTGTCTCCGTTATAGCACAAGGCTATACCGAGTCGGATCTCAGGGAGAGCTCGCGATAGAAGCTTTAAACGTTAGGTTGTGAAGTGATAAAACTAGTAGTCTTCTCTTGATTATAAACTTAGTGATGCAAAAGAAACTAAAAGAAGATGGATATGTTCATGTGGAAGTCGTTGGAAAAGAAATCAAGAATTGGTTGTGGTATTCACAAGAAAGAACAAGAAACTTAAAGAAAGCGATCCAAGACTAGATTACCTTGCTAGCTTGCCAAAGCTTACCAATCTCCTTGATAATGAAAGCTTTGCCTAATGTTGTCACTCCATAGGCTTAGAATTCCTCTCACATGTTGACCTAATTACTTTCTCATTTGCAAGATGGTGGTTTAACCATCGGAGAAGAGAAGATCATACACTTGCAAGATTAACAAAAGCAATCACCCATGAGTAGTGAAGTGGCTAAGCTAGTGGTAAACTAGTACATGGAATGGAAATTAGCTACAAGAAGCCATTAGAAAAATACAAGACATGAAAGTAAATTGCAAGAAGTAAACAAAGCAATAAGGAAAGCAATTAAAGAATGCAAGAAACTAGAATCAAACTAAAATATGCAATATTGAGTACTAATCACACATCATCAAGACTTCTAGGAGAAAGCATGAAATGATATAGCCTTTTAAAAAGGAAGAATCCATCGTCATAAGCTATCGGTGGCACTCGCAAAGGCAAGGCGATTCCAATGTTATAAGACTCACTTGGATTGTAATTCAAACCAAAAGAAATGATGTAAAAAGAAAGGTAATCTTTAGATTAAATTGAAAAATGATGAAAGAAAGGAAAAAGATCACATTGGTGTCACTCTCAATACAATTATTTTTCTCCTTCTCTCATGAATCTCTTCTCTAATCTAAGTTTACAAAATAAACAGAAAATTACATAAATAGAAATAAAAATCTAAGTTAAACTAGAAACAAAAAGCCTAATTCTAACTCTCTGCTGGAGTGGTGCCTATTTGCCTCTGAATTTTGCAGTACTTATAGGCAAAACTAAAGAGGGAGAAGAAAGATGAGATTGTATCTTGATCTGGGAACATGGCGAACGCCTTGAAGAATAGTGATGCATCTATCATGAGACCGAAACTGGATTGTTCTTTGCCAATCACCTTGCTCATAGTAGAATTCTTCATGAAAACTTCTCTTTGAACCGAAGCGTATGAGGAGAACATCAAACTATTGGAATTGATATGCTGTAAACTTCCAGAGTGAATTATCCATCTGTCTTTTTTATCGACCGATCTATATATAACGGATAAAACGTCACACTTTTCTTTATCTTCTTCAGCCAGTTCAGCAACACTAGTATCTGGTTATTTCTTCCTTCGAGTCTAATAATTGGCTCTAGTGTGCTCCTTCTTGTGACACCAGTTGCATACCAAATTCTTGTGTTTTAGGTTACCCGTGAAACTGTCATTATTACTTTTCTCCTTTGAAAAGTGAATTTTCCCGGAATCATCACAATGAGACTCGTCTGTCAACTGATTGTCACTTTTGTCCTTATTGGGAAGATGCTCCTTGACCTTAATAGTTGATTTGCCTCCATAGATGATAGCTTTCCTAAAGCTTTTATATGAAGAAGGTAAAGAATACAGTAATAGAAGTGCTTGATTCTCATCTTTTATCTTAACTTCTCTCTTATCTAAATCATTGATAATAGAGAAAAATTTTACAATATGATACTTGATAGGTGTACTTTCATGCATACAGAGAAGAAAGAGATGCTACTTCAGAATCAACCTATTTGCCAACGACTTTTCAAATAATGGTCCTGAAGTCGCTCCCACAACGAGAATGTTGTTTTCTCCATAGAAAACTCATCCAACTTTTCGTCTGCCAAGGAAAACTGAATAGTCATCAAGGCTCTCTCATCCAACTCCTGTCAAGTTTCTTTTTTCATGTCTTAAGGCTTTTTCTCCATCTCCAGTAGTGCTTTCTTCAACTCGCTCTGGGTCAAAATGGTATTCATCCTAATCTGCCACTTACTGAAATTGATGACACCATCGAACTTCTGAATATCAAACTTGAGCACACATATCTTCATGTTGATTTTACTCTGATATCAATTGTTGTGCCCCACAGCCAATTGCTAGGGCAGCGCAGCGGAATCAGTGCAGGATCGACGAGCAATGAGTAAAAAATGGAAGAAGATATTCTGAAGTATAGAAAGCTAACACATAATATAATGTGATTTCATCGATCAAACAGATCTTGTGTACGTCCATGGGAGAAGGGAGAAATTTTATTAAACTTTGGGAGTACAATTAGAAACACTTACACTTCTTGATAAGAAGCTTACAAGCCTTTTAATGGCCTCCAAGAACAACGAAACACTGATGGCTAAAACTTCTTATACGAATATCTCACTTTTTTTAATGAATTACACATTTTAGGAATTCTAAATTCTTTGATACATTGAAGGCTATCTCAAGGGTTATTTATAAACCATAGAACTCTCCTACTCCTAAATAAACTCCATCAATACAAACGATCACTGTCTCAGAAGAAATAGAACTCGAATCTAACTCAAAACTGGAAATAAAACCCATAGAGGACCTATCATTAGTCGACTAGGCCAAGGTATTAGTCGACTAATATCATGATTAGTGACTAGCCTAAATACAAGTCGACTACTCTGACAAAATTCACGAACCCCAACTCTCTGTTGACCAACCTAGTCGACTATACAATGTATAAGTCAACTAATCAATATGATTAGTCGACTATACCTAGTATTAGTCGACTGATAATGTGCACAGCTCCTTGTGCATGTCCGTTCTTTGATCTTTGAAGTTTCGTCTACCTATTCCAGTCACAGTCCTAACATATAATTGGATCAAGCCTTACGGTGCCTTTCCTAGTTAACTTCTGCACTCTGAAGATTCAAATAATGTCTCCAAGCACGATGTCCTCTTCACCCTCTACAACTGATGGAAATGTATTTAGATTTGGAGAGAAAACTTGAGTTTCTCTCTATTTGCCTTTGATATCTAGTCTCACATTGAATACGCCAAGGAAAGTTGAGTGGTTTATATACCAACTCTTCCATCGACTATTTTTATGAATGTTAGGCCATGGGCCACCTTTTCACAGGCGCGCCGAACAAAACCAGGCCGGGTTCGGGTTTGGATGTCGCGCACCACAACCTATGAATATGAATGCAGCTCCGTTCAAGGGGTCTTGGACCTGTTACATTTTGGAAACCCTGAGTAATTGGACTCGGAGTGTCCCGGAGCTCACTCTCACTCTCCGAAGTACTTCTCTCTGTTTTTGATTTGTAACGTGCTGAGTTGTTGCAATTAATTTGCAACAAATCTGAATGTGCAATTGATTCGTATGGGGGCTGTTAGTAATGGATAAAGCTCTATGCCTATAAAGAGAGCTACTCTCTGTTCATTTTCATAGAGACAGAAATTGAGATTTATAAATACATTCTTGTTTCTCTCACTGTCATATTTCTTCAAGTTTTATTTCAAGTTTCTAAGCAATAATTCTCTGTCTGAGTAAGAAGCTCTA
>JAVJIF010019321.1:0-22244 GCA_038442645.1 Agave tequilana | reverse complement strand
AATTAACCTTATTTCTAGTCCTTATTGGAAAGTTTGACCAAAAATCAAACTTTCAGTCCGAATTGGTATGAACTAGGACTTATAAGAGGCGAATGGAGCCCAAACGGGAGAAATCATGGTTTTCAGTAGCCGTGAGTAGTGTTTACATAGTTTTTACATACAATTACTACTATTAATCGTTTCTAGTCTTAATTAAGAGGTTTAAAGAAAGTCAAAATTCCAGCCCTACTGGCCTTAACTAGGCCTTATAAGAGCCGAAGGGCCCCTAAATAGGAACAAAACTTGATTTTAAAAGGCATGAGTGGTATTACATAATTTCTACATACAATTACTATTAATTAACCTTGTTTCTAGTCTTAATTAGGAAGTTTGATCAAAACCCAAAGTTTTAACCCGTTGCCTGAACTAGGCTCATAAGAACTGAACAGGATAAACGGGGAGAAAACATAGTTTTCAAGAGCCATGAGTAGTATTACATAGTTTTTAAGTAAATTACTACGAATTAACCATGTTTCTCATTTTATTGAGAAATTTGATCAAAGTCAAACTCTCATCCCGATTGGCCTGAATTAGGCCATATAAGAGCCGCATGGACCCAAACAGGGAGAAAATTGGCTCTCAAGAGCTGGTAGTGATATTACATAGTTTTTATGCACAAATACTACTAATTAAACTTATTTCTACTCTCAATTGAGAAGTTTGACTAAAAGTTAAACTTTCAACCCGATTGGACTGAATTAGGCCTTATAAGAGTTAAATAGGACCCAAACAAGGGGAAATGTGATTTTTAAGAGCCACGAGTGGTATTTCATAATTTCTATGTATAATTACTACTAATTAACCTTATTTCTAGTCTTAATTGGAAAGTTTAACCAAAAATTAAATATCAGCCCCGATTGGCCTGAATAAGAGCCAAATAGGACCCAAATTGGGAAAAACATAGTTTTCAAGAATTGGGAGTTGTATTATATAGTTCTATATATAATTAATAAAAATTAACCTTATTTATAGTCTTTATTGGGAAGTTTGATCAAAAATCAAATCCTTTAGCCAAGATTGACTTGAACTATGCCTTATAAGAGTCAAATAGGGCCTAAATGGGGTGACCACGTGGTTTTCAAGAGTCGGGAGTATTACTGCATAGTTTTAATATACAATTACTATTAATTAACCTAGTTTCAAATCTTAATAGGGAAGTTTGACCAAAAACTAATCTTTCAGTCTCGATTAGAATTAACTATGCCTTATAAGAGTTGAATAGGGTCCAAAAGTTAAGAAAACATGATTTTCAAGAGCGTAAGTAGTATTACGTAGTTTTTATATATAAATGCAATAAATTAACCTTTTTTTAGTCTTAATTGGAAATTTGATCAAAAGTCAAAATTTAGCCTTGATTGACTTGAATTAGGCCCTATAAGAGACGAATAGGACCCAAACAGGGGGAAGATATGGTTTTCAAGATCTGTAAGTAGTATTACATTATTTCTATATACGAGTACTAATAATTAACTTTATTTCTGGTCTTAATTGGGAATTTACCAAAAGGCAAACTTTCTACCCCGATTGGTCTGAATTAGATCTTATAAGAGCCGATTGGGGCCCAAACAGGTGGAAAACATGGTTTTCACGAGCTGAGAATATTATTACATAGTTTCTATTTCTAATTTCTACTAATTAACTTTATTTCCAGTCTTAATTAGAAAGTATGACCAAAAGTCAAACTTTCAGCCCCGATTGGCATGTACTAGGCCATATAAGAGCCGAATAAAGAAACGAGGGGAAAACATGGGGTTCAAGAGCCGTGAGTAGTATTACATAGTTTTTATATACAATTACTACTTATTAACCTTGTTTATAATCTTAATTGAAAAGTTTGGACAAAATTCAAGTTTCAGCCTCGATTAGCGTGACTAGACCTTATAAGAGCGGAATAGAGCCCAAATGGGGGAGAAAATAAGATTTGGATAGTCGGTAGTAGTATTACATAGCTTCTATGTGCAATTACTATTAATTAGCCTTATTTGTACTCTAAATTATGAAGTTTAACTAAAATTCAAACTTTCAGCCTCTATTGGTCAGAACTCGGTCTTATAAAAGCCGAGTTGGGTCCAAATTATGTAAAAACGTGGTCTTCAAGGCCTGAGTAGTATTACATAGTTTTTATATAAAAATACTACTAATTAAACTTGTTTCTAATCTTAATTGAGAAGTTTGACTAAAAAACTAAACTAGGCTTATAAGAGCAAGTAGGGCTCCAACGGGGAGAAAATATTGTTTTCAAGATCTGAGAGTAGTATTACATAGTTTCTATGCATAAATACTATTAATTAAACTTATTTCTTGTCTTAATTGAAAAGTTTGACCAGAAGTCAAACTTGCAGCCCGATTTGGCCTAACTAGGCCTTATAAGAGCCGAATAGGAAACAAATATGGGGAAAATGTGGTTCTCAAGAGTCAGCAGTAGTATTACATTTTTTCTAAGCACAAATACTATCAATTAATTTAATTCTAGTCTTAATTGGGAAGTTTAACCAAAAGCCAAATTTCAGCCCTGATTGGCCTAAACTTGGCCTTATAGGAGCCGAATGGGGAACAAACATTCGGGAAAATTGGTTCTCAGGAGTCACGAGCAGTATTACATAGTTTATATGTACAATTACTTTCAATTAACTTTGTTTCTAGTATTAATTGGAAAGTTTAACAAAAAGTCAAACTTTCGCCTCTGATTGGCCTGAATTAGGCTTTATAAGAGCCGAGTAAGGCTTAAAGGGGAGAAAACGTGGTTCTCAAGAGCCGAGAGTATTATTATATAGTTTTTATATACAATTACTACCAATTAACCTTCTTCCTAGCCTTAATTGGAAAGTTTAATCAAAAAGTCAAGTTTTCATCCCTGATTGGCCTGAATTAGGCCATATAAGAGCCCAACAGGACCCAAACGGGGAGAAAACATGGTTATCAAGATCCGATTGTGGTATTAGACACTTTGAAAGTATAAATACTATCAATTAACCTTCTTTCCAGTCTTAATAGAGAAGATTGATCAAAAGTCAAACTTTCAGCCCCAACTAGTTTGAACTAGGCCATATAAGAGCCAAATAGGTTCTAAACGGGGAGAAAATGTGATTTTCGAGAGCCGTGAGTCTTATTAAATAGTTTCTATGTATAAAAAAATACCTATTACCTTGTTTTAGTCTTAATTGGGAAGTTTGGTCACAATTCAAACTTTCAGCCCCGAATAGCCTGAAAAAGGCCTTAAGAGCCAAATAGGGCCCTAAACGGGGAGGAAACATGATTTTCAAGAGCCGAGAGTTGTATTACATAGTTTCTATGTACAAATACTATCAATTAAACTTATTTCTAGTCTTAATTGCGAAGTTTGACCAAAAGCCAAACCTTCAATCTTGATGGGCCTAAACTATACCTTATAAGTGCCGAGTAAGGCCCAAACATGGGGAAAACGTGGTTCTCAAGATCCGAGAGTAGTATTACATAATATTTATGTACAATTACTACCACTTAACCTTATTTCTAGTCATAATTGGTATATTTAACTAAAAGTCAAACTTTCATCCACGATTGGCCTGAACTAGGAAGAAAACGTTGCTCTTAAGGGCATATAAGAGCCGAATAGGGCTCAAATAGGAAGAAAACTTCGTTCTTAAGAGACAGGAGTGGTATTACATAGTTTCAATATATAAATTCTACAAATTAACCGAATTTCTAGTAATGATTAGGAAGTTTGATCAAATATCAAACTTTCACCCCTGATTGGTTTGAACTAGGCTATATAAGAGCCGATAGGGCCCAAACGGGGAGAAAACGTGGTTCTTAAGCCCCGGGAGTGGTATTACATAATTTATATGTACAAATACTACCAACTAATCTTATTTCTAGTCTTAATTAAAAAGTTTGACCTAAAGACAAACCTTCAGCCCCGATTAGGCTGATTTGGGCCTTATAAGAGCCGAATAAAGAATAAACATTGGGAAAAACGTGATTTTCAAGAGCTGAGAGTGGGCATTACATAGTTTCTATGTACAATTACTACTAATTAAGCTTATTTTAGTCTTAAATGAGAAGTTTGACTAAAAGCCAAGGTTCAACCCTGATTGACTGAACTAGGCCTTATAAGAGCCATGTAGGGCCCGAAAAAGAATAAACGTGGTTTTCAAGAGCCGGGAGTAGTATTCATAGTTTCTATGTACAGTTACTTCCAATTAACCTTGTTTTTATTGTCAATTGAGAAGTTTGACTAAAATTCAAAAACTCATCCCTGATTGGCCTGAGCTAAGCCATATAAGACTCGAATAAGGCCCAAACAGGGAGAAAATTTGGTTGTCAATAGCCATGAGTTGTATTACATAGTTCAATGTACAAATACTACCAATTAACCTTACTTCTAGTCTTAATTGGAAAGTTTGACCAAAGTCAAACTTTCAGCCCCGATTGGCCAGAACTAGGCTTATAAGAGCCGAATAGGGCCTAAACTAGGAGAAAACGTGCTTTTCAAAAGCCGAGAGCGGTATTCCATAGTTTCTATATAAAAATAACTATCAATTAAACTAATTTATAGTATTAATTTGAAAGTTTTACCAGGAAAGCAAACTTTCAGCCTCGATTGGCCTAAACTAGGCCTTATAAGAGCCGAATTAAGAACAAACATGGGAAAAATGTGGTTCTCATTAGCTGGGAATAGTATTACATCGCTTTTATGTTCAATTACTTCCAACTAACTTTATTTCTAGTATTAATTGGGAAGTTTGACCAAAAGTCAAACTTTCAGTCTGATTGGCCTTCAGCCTTATTAGAGCCAAGTATAGCCAAAATGGGGAGAAAACATGATTCTCAATAGCCGAGAATAGTATTAGATTGTTTCTATGTATAATTACTACCAATTAAGCTTTTTCTAGTCTTAATTGGGAAGTTTGACCAAAAGTCAAACTTTCGGCCCCGATTGGCCTGAACTAGGCCTGATAAAAGCCGAATAGGGAAAAAACATGGAGAAAGTGTGATTTTCAAGAATCGGGAGTAGTAACACATAGTTTTTATGTACGGTTACTATTAATTAAACTTGTATCTAGTTTTAATTATGAAATTTGACCAAAAGCCAAACTTTCAGCCCTGAGTGCCTTGAGCTAAGCCTTATACGAGCCCATTAGGGCCCAAATAAGGAGAAAATGTGGTTCTTAGGAGCCAAGAATAGTATTACACAGAATTTATGTATAATTATTTTTAATTAACCTTATTTCTAGTCTTAATTATGAAGTTTGACCAAAAGTCAATCATTCATCCTTGATTGGCCTGAAATTGGCCATATAAGAGCCAAGTAGGGCCCAAACGGATAAAAAATATGGTTCTCAATAACCGAAAATGGTATTACATAATTTCTATATACAAATACTACCAATTAACAATATTTCTAATCTTAACTGGGAACTTTAACCAAAAGTCAAACTTTCAGCCCCGGTTGATCTGAAGTAGGCCTTATAAGAGCCGAATTGGGCCAAAACGGGAAGAAAACTTGGTTTTCAAGAGTCGTGAGTGGTATTACATCGTTTCTATATACAATTTACGACTAGTTAACCTTTTTCTAATCTTAATGGAAAGTTTGACCAAAAATCAAGTCAAACTTTCAGCCCCGATTGCTAGAATTAGGCCTTATTGCAGAATAGGGCCTAAACGAGGAGAAAATATGATGTCAAGAGCCAGGAGTGGAATTACATAGTTTTCATGTGCAAATATATAAATTAAACTTACTATTAGTCTTAATTGAGAAGTTTGATTTAAAGTAAAACTTTCAGCCCCGCTTAGCCCAAATCAGGCTTATAAGAGCCGAATAAGGAACAAACATGGGTAAAACTTGGTTCTTAAGAGTTAAGAGTAGTATTACATAGTTACTATAGATAATTACTACCACTTAACCTCATTTATATGGAAGTTTGACTAAAAGTGGCTCAGTCCTGATTAGCCTGAGATAGGTCTTATAAAAGCTGAATTGGTCCACAACAAGGAGAAAGTGTGTTTCTCATCTTAATTATGAAGTCTGATCAAAAGTCAATCATTCATCCGCGATTGGCCTGAAATTGGACATATAAGAGCCGAGTAGGGCCAAAACGGATAGAAAATATGGTTCTCAATAGCCGGAAATGGTATTACATAGTTTCTATGTACAAATACTACCCATTAACAATATTTCTAATTTTTATTGGGAACTTTGACCAAAAGTCAAGCTCTCAGCCCCGGTTGGTCTGAACTAGGCCTTATAAGAGCCGAATAGGGCCAAAACGGTGAGAAAACTTGGTTTTCAAGAGTCATGAGTGGTATTACATCGTTTTTTATATATAATTTATGACTAATTAACCTTTTTCTAATCTTAATTGGAAAGTTTGATCAAAAATCAAGTCAAACATTCAGCCCGATTAGCGAGAATTAGGCCTTATTGCAAAATAGGGCCTAAACGAGGAGAAACATGATTTCAAGAGCCAGGAGTGGAATTACATAGTTATCATGTGCAAATTTATAAATTAAACTTACGTTTAGTCTTAATTGAGAAGTTTGATTAGAAGTAAAATTATCAGCCCCGCTTGGCCTAAATCAGGCTTATAAGAGCTGAATAGGGAACAAACATGGGGAAAACTTGGTTCTTAAGAGTTAAGAGTAGTATTACATAGTTACTATGAACAATTACTACCACTAACCTACTTTCTATGGTCTTTATTATGAAGTTTGACTAAAAGTGAGTTTCAGTCCTGATTAGCCGGAACTAGGCCTTATAAGAGCCGAATAGGTCCACAACAGGGAGAAAGTGTGTTTCTTAAGAGTCAGGAGTTGTATTACATAGTTTATGTATAAATACTATCAATTAAATTTATTTCTATTCTTAACCGGGAAGTTTGACCAAAAGTCAAACTTTCATCCCCGAATGGCCTAAAGTAGGCCATATAAGAGCCAAATAGGGCCAAAATAGGGAGAAAAATTTATTCTCAAGAGCCGGAGTGGTATGACATTATTTCTATGTACAAATACAAATTAACCTTTTTCCTATCCTTAATTGGAAAGTATGACAAAAAGTCAAACTTTCAGCCCAGATTAGCCTAAACTATGCCTTGTAAGAGCTGAACAGGGAAAAAATAGGGGGAAATGTGGTTTTCAAGAGACGGGAGTAGTTTTGCATTGTTTCTATGTAGAAATACTACGATTAACTTTATTTCTAGTTCTTATTTGAGAGTAAAACCAAAAATCAAACTTTAAGCCCAGATTAGACTGAACTAGTCCTTATAAGTAGGGAATCGGGCCCAAATGAAGAGAAAACATGTTTTTCAACTGCTGTGAGTAGTTTACGTAGTTTTTACATATAATTACTACTAATTAACCTTGTTTCTAGTCTTAATTTGGGTAGTTTAACCAAAAGTTAAATATCAGCCCCGATTGGCCTGAAGTAGGCCTTAATAAGAGCCAAATAGGACCCAAATTGCGGAAAACATGGTTTTTTAGAATGGGAGTTGTATTACATAGTTCTATATATAATTAATAAAAATTAACCTTATTTATAGTCTTTATGGGAAGTTTGATCAAAAATCAAATCCTTTAGCCTCGATTAACTTGAACTAGGCCTAATAAGAGCCAAATAAGGCCTTAATGGGGGTGACAACATGGTTTTCAAGAGTCGACAGTATTATTGATTAGTTTCAATATACAAGTCTACTAATTAACCTAGTTTAAAGTCTTAATAGGGAAGTTTATCCAAAAACCAAACTTTCAGTCTCGATTAGACTTAACTATGCCTTATAAGAGCTGAATTAGGTCCCAAAGTTAAGAAAACATGATTTTCAAGAGCCGTAAGTAGTATTATGTAGTTTTTATATACAAATGCAATAAATTAACCTTTTTTTTAGTCTTAATTAGAAATTTGATCAAAAGTCAAAATTTCAGGCTTGATTGACATGAACTAGGCCCTATAAGAGCCGAATAGGGCCCAAACAGGGGGAAGACATGATTTTCAAGATCTGTGAGTAGTATTACATTATTTCTATATACGAATACTAATAATTAACTTTGTTTCTGGTCTTAATTGGGAATTTTTACCAAAAGCAAACTTTCTACCCCGATTGGTCTGAATTAGATCTTATAAGAGCCGATTGGGGCCCAAATAGGGAGAAAACATGGTTTTCACGAGCCAGGAATAGTATTACATAGTTTATATTTCTAATTTCTATGAATTAACTTTATTTCTAGTCTTAATTAGACAGTTTGACCAAAAGTCAAACTTTTAGCCCCGATTGACATGTACTAGGCTGTATAAGAGCCGAATAGAGAAACGAGGGAAAAACATGGGGTTCAAGAGCCGTGAGTAGTATTACATAATTTCTTTATACAATTACTACTTATTAGGCTTGTTTCTAATCTTAATTGAAAAGTTTGGACAAAAGTCAAGCTTTCAGCCTCGATTAGCATGAACAAGACCTTATAAGAGCGGAATAGAACCCAAACGGGAAGAAAATAAGATTTTGAATAGACGGTAGTAGTATTACAAGTTTCTATGTGGAATTACTATTAATTAGCCTTATTTGTACTCTAAATTATGAAGTTTGACTAAAATTCAAACTTTCAGCCTCTATTGGTCAGAACTATGTCTTATAAAAGCTGAGTAGGGGTCCAAATGATGTGAAAACATGGTCTTCAAGGGCCTGATAGTATTAAATAGTTTTTATATACAAATACTACTAATTAAACTTGTTTCTAATCTTAATTGAGAAGTTTGACTAAAAACCAAACTTTCAGCCCTGATTGGCCTAAACTAGGCCTTATAAGAGCCAAGTAGGGCTCAAACGGGGAAAATTATTTTCAACATCCGAGAGTAGTATTACATAGTTTCTATATACAAATACTATTAATTAAACTTATTTCTAGTCTTAATTGGAAAGTTTGACCAAAAGTCAAAATTTCAGCCCGATTTGGCTAACTAGGCCTTATAAGAGCCGAATAGGAAACAAATATGGGGATAATATGGTTCTCAAGAGTCAGCAGTAGTATTACATTTTTCTAAGCACAAATACTATCAATTAAATTTATTTATAGTCTTAATTGGAAAGTTTAACCAAAAGCCAAATTTCAGCCCTGACTGGCCTAAACTTAGCCTTATAAGAGCCGAATAGGGAACAAACATTGGGGAAATTGGTTCTCAGGAGTCACGAGCAGTATTACATAGTTTATATGTACAATTACTTTCAATTAACTTTGTTTCTAATATTAATTGGAAAGTTTAACAAAAAGTCAAACTTTCGCCCCTGATTGGCCTGAAATAGGCTTTATAAGAGCCGAGTAAGGCTTAAAGGGGAGAAAACGTGGTTCTCAAGAGCCAAGAGTATTATTATATAGTTTTTATATATAATTACTACCAATTAACCTAGTTTCTAGCCTTAATTGGAAAGTTTAATCAAAAAGTCAAGTTTTCATCTCTGATTGGCCTGAATTAGGCCATATAAGAGCCCAATAGGACCCAAACGGGGAGAAAACGTGGTTATCAAGATCCGGTTGTAGTATTACACACTTTCTATGTACAAATACTATCAATTAACCTTCTTTCTAGTCTTAATAGAGAAGATTAATCAAAAGTCAAACTTCTAGCCCTAACTAGTTTGACTAGGCCTTATAAGAGCCAAATAGGTTCTAAACGGGGAGAAAATGTTGTTTTCGAGAGCCGTGAGTCTTATTAAATAGTTTCTATGTATAAATAATACCAATTTACCTAGTTTTTAGTCTTAATTGGGAAGTTTGGTCACAATTCAAACTTTCAGCCCCGAATGGCCTGAAATAGGCTTTAAAAGCCAAATAGGGGCCTAAACGGGGAGGAAACATGATTTTCAAGAGCCGAGAGTGGAATTACATAGTTTCTATGTACAAATACTATCAATTAAACTTATTTCTAGTTTTAATTGGGAAGTTTGACCAAAAGGCAAACTTTCAACCTTAATGGGCCTAAACTATGCCTTATAAGAGCCGAGTGAGGCCCAATCATGGGGAAAACGTGGTTCTTAAGATCCGGGAGTTGTATTACATAATATTTATGTAAAATTACTACCACTTAACTTTATTTCAAGTCATAATTGGTATATTTAACTAAAAGTCAAACTTTTATCCACGATTGGCCTGAACTAGAAGAAAACATTGTTCTTAAGGGCATATAAGAGCAGAATAGGGCCCAAACAGGAAGAAAACTTCGTTCTTAAGAGACAGGAGTGGTATTATATAGTTTCAATATATAAATTCTATCAATTAACCTAATTTCTAGAAATAATTAGGCAGTTTGATCAAAAAGCAAACTTTCAGCCCTGATGGTTTGAACTAGGCCATATAAGAGCCGAATAGGGCCCAAACGGGGAGAAAAACGTGGTTCTTAAGACTCGGGAGTGGTATTACATAATTTTTATGTACAAATACTATAAACTAATCTTATTTCTAATCTTAATTAGAAAGTTAACAAAAAGACAAACCTTCAGCCCCGATTGGGCTGATTTGGGCCTTATAAAAGCCGAATAAAGAATAAACATGGGGAAAACGTGATTTTCAAGAGCTGAGAGTAGCATTTCATAGTTTCTATGTACAATTACTACTAATTAAGCTTATTTTTAGTCTTAAATGAGAAGTTTGACTAAAAGCCAAGGTAAAATCCTGATTAACTGAACTAGGCCTTATAAGAGCCGTGTAGGGCCCGAACAAGAATAAAACGTGATTTTCAAGAGCCGGGAGTAGTATTACATAGTTTTTATGTACAGTTACTTCCAATTAACCTTGTTTCTAGTGTCAATTGAGAAGTTTGACCAAAATTCAAACATTCATCCCTGATTGGCCTGAGCTAAGCCATATAAGAGTCGAATAAGGCCCAAACTAAGAGAAAACATGGTTGTCAATAGCCATGAGTTGTATTACATAGTTTCTATGCACAAATACTACCAATTAACCTTACTTCTAGTATTAATTGGAAAGTTTGAGCAAAGTCAAACTTTCAGCCCCGATTGGCCAGAACTAGGCCTTATAAGAGCCGAATAGGGCCTTAATAGGAGAAAATGTGCTTATCAAAAGCCAAAGTTGTATTACATAGTTTCTATATAAAAATAACTATCGATTAAGCTAATTTATAGTCTTAATTTGAAAGTTTTACCAAAAAGCCAAACTTTCAGTCCCAATTGGCCTAAACTAGGCCTTATAAAAGCCGAATTTAGAACAAACATGTGAGAAATGTGGTTCTCAAAAGCTGGGATTAGTATTACATAGCTTTTATGTTCAATTACTTCCAACTAACTTTGTTTCTAGTATTAATTGGGAAGTTTGACCAAAAGTCAAACTTTTAGTCTGATTGGCCTTCAGCCTTATTAGATCCGAGTATAGCTCAAATGGGGAGAAAACGTGATTCTCAAGAGCTGAGAGTAGTATTAGATTGTTTCTATGTATAATTACTACCAATTAAGCTTTTTTCTATTCTTAATTGGGAAGTTTGACCAAAAGTCAAACTTCCAACCCCGATTAGGCCTGATAAAAGCCGAATAGGAAAAACTTGGGGAAAGTGTGATTTTCAAGAACCGAGAGTAGTAACACATAGTTTTTATGTACATTTACTATTAATTAAACTTGTATCTAGTGTTAATTATGAAATTTGACCAAAAGCCAAACTTTCAGCCCTTACTAGCTTGAGCTAAGCCTTATACGAGCCCATTAGGGCTCAAACATGAAGAAAACGTGGTTCTTAAGAGCCGAGAGTAGTATTACACAGATTTTATGCATAATTACTTTCAAATAACCATGTTTCTAGTCTTAATTATGAAGTTTGATCAGAAGTCAACCATTCACCCCCGATTGGCCTGAAATTAGCCATATAAGAACCAAGTAAGGCCCAAACGGATAGAAAATATGGTTCTCAATAGCTGAAAATGGTATTACGTAGAAATGTACAAATACTATCAATTAACAATATTTCTAATCTTAATTGGGAACTTTGACCAAAAGTCAAACTTTCAGCCCCGGTTGGTCTGAACTGGGCCTCATAAAAGCCGAATAGGGACAAAATGGGAGAAAATTTGGTTTTCAAGAGTCGTGAGTGGTATTACATAGTTTCTATATACAAATTATGACTAGTTAACCTTTTCTAATCTTAGTTGGAAAGTTTGACCAAAAATCAAGTAAAACTTTCAACCCCGATTAGCGAGAATTAGGTCTTATTGCAGAATAGGGCCTAAATAAGGAGAAAACATGATTTCAAGAGCTAGGAGTGGAATTACATAGTTTTTCATGTGCAAATATATAAGTTAAACTTACTTTTAGTCTTAATTGAGAAGTTTGATTAAAAGTAAAACTTTCAGCCCCGCTTGGCCTAAATCAGGCCTATAAGAGCCGAATAGGGAACAAACATGGGGAAAACTTAGTTCTTAAGAGTTAAGAGTAGTATTACATAGTTACTATAGACATTACTACCACTTAACCTCATTTCTATGTCTTTATTAGGAAGTTTAACTAAAAGTGACTTTCAGTCCCAATTAGCCTGAGCTAGGCCTTATATAACCGAATAGGTCCACAATAGGGAGAAAGTGTGTTTCTCAAGAGTCAGGAGTTGTATTACATAGTTTATGTACAAATACTATCAATTAAATTTATTTCTAGTCTTAACCGGGAAGCTTGACCAAAAGTCTAACTTTCGTCCACGAATGGCCTGAAGTTGGCCATATAAGAGTCAAATAGGGCAAAAACAGGGAGAAAACTTTATTCTCAAGAGCCGAGAGTGGTATTACATTATTTCTATGTACAAATACAAATTAACCTTTTACCTGTCCTTAATTGGAAAGTTTGATCAAAAGTCAAACTTTCAGCCCAGATTAGCCTAAACTATGCTTTGTAAGAGCTGAACAAGGAAAAAACAGGAGAAAATATGGTTGTCAAGAGACGAGAGTAGTATTGCATAGTTTCTATGTAGAATTACTGCGAATTAACTTTATTTCTAGTTCTTATTTGGGAGTTAGACCAAAAGTCAAACTTTCAACCCAGATTGGCCTGAACTAGGCCTTATAAGAAGCGAACCAGGCCCAAATGGGGAGAAAACATGTTTTTCAACAGCCGTGAGTAGTTTACATAGTTTTTATATATAATTACTTCTAATTAACCTTGTTTCTAGTCTTAATTTGGGAAGTTCAACCAAAAGTTAAATATCAGCACCGATTGGACTGAAGTAGGCCTTAATAAGAGCCAAATAGGACCCAAATTGGGGAAAGCATGATTTTTAAGAATTGGGAGTTGTATTACATAGTTTATATATAATTAATAAATATTAACCTTATTTATAGTCTTTATTAGGAAGTTTGATCAAAAATCAAATCTTTTAGTCTCGATTGACTTGAATTAGGCCTTATAAGAGCCAAATAGGGCCTAAATGGGGTGACAACATGGTTTTCAAGAGTCGGGAGTATTACAGCATAGTTTCAATATACAAGTACTACTAATTAACCTAGTTTCAAGTTTTAATAGGGAAGTTTGAAACAAAAACCAATCTTTCAGTCTCGATTAGACTTAACTATGCCTTATAAGAGCTGAATGGGTCCCAAAGTTAAGAAAACATGATTTTCAAGAGCTGTAAGTAGTATTACGTAGTTTTTATATACAAATGCAATAAATTAACCTTTTTTAGTCTTAATTGGAAATTGATCAAAATTCAAAATTTCAAGCTTGATTGACTTGAACTAGGCCCTATAAGAGCCGAATAGGGCCAAACAGGGGAAGACATGGTTTTCAAGATCTGTGAGAAGTATTACATTATTTCTATATACGAATACTAATAATTAACTTTATTTCTGGTCTTAATTGGGAATTTTTACCAAAAGGCAAACTTTCTGCCCCGATTGGTCTGAATTAGATCTTATAAGAGCCGATTGGGGCCCAAACAGGGCGAAACATGGTTTTCACGAGTCGGGAATAGTATTACATAGTTTCTATTTCTAATTTCTACTAATTAATTATTCTAGTCTTAATTAGAAAGTTTGACCAAAAGTCAAACTTTCAGCCCCGATTGGTATGTACTAGGCCGTATACGAGCCGAAGAGGGCCTAAAAGGGTTAAAATTTGTTTTCAAGAGCCGTGAGTGGCATTTCATTGTTTCTATATACAAGTACTATTAATTAACCTTGTGTCAAGTCTTAATTGGGAAATTTGACCAAAAGCCAAACTTTCAACCCTATTGGCCTGAACTAGGCCTCATAATAACTAAACGGGGTCTAAATGGGAGAAAACATAGTTTTCAAGAGTAGTATTATATGGTTTTTAATTAAATTACTACTAATTACCCTATTTCTTGAGAAATTTGATCAAAAGTAAAACTTCCATCCCGATTGGCCTGAACTAGGCCCTATAAGAGCGGAATAAGGCCCAAACAGGGAGAAAATTGTTCTCAAGAGGCGGAATGGGTTACATAGTTTTTATGTACAAATACCACTAATTATCCTTATTTCTAGTCTTAATTGAGAAGTTTGACTAAAAGTTAAACTTTCAGCTCTGGTTGGCATGAATTAGGCCTTATTAGAGCCGAATAAGGCCTATATAGGAAGAAAACATAGTTTTTAAGAGCTGAGAGTAGTATTACATAGTTTCTATGTACAACTACTTATTAACTTTATTTCTTGTCTTAATTAAGAGGCGAATGGGGCCCAAACGGGGAGAAAAACATGGTTTTCAGCAGCCGTGAGTAGTGTTACATAGTTTCTACATACAATTACTACTAATTAACCTTGTTTCTAGTCTTAATTAAGAGGCTTAACGAAAAGTCAAAATTTCAACCCTGATTGGACTTAATTAGGCCTTATAAGAGCCGAAGGGCCCCTAAATAGGGAAAAAAACTTGATTTTCAAAAGCCATGAGTGGTATTACATAATTTCTATATACAATTACTATTAATTAACCTTTTTTCTAGTCTTAATTAGGAAGTTTGATTAAAACCCAAAGTCTTAACCCCGTTGGCCTGAACTAGGCCTCATAAGAACCGAACAAGGATAAACTGGGAGAAAATAAAGTTTTCAAGAGCCATGAGTAGTATTATATAGTTTTTTAAGTAAATTACTACTAATTAACCATGTTTCTAATTTTAATTAAGAAATTTGATCAAAAGTCAAACTCCCATCCCGGATTGGTCTGAATTAGGCCATATAAGAGCCGAATGGGCCCAAACGGGAGAAAAACTGGCTCTCAAGAGCTGGTAGTGATATTACATTGTTTTTATGCACAAATACTACTAATTAAACTTATTTCTAGTATTAATTGAGAAGTTTGACTAAAAGTTAAACTTTCAACCCGATTGGTCTGAATTAGGCCTTAGAAGAGTTAAATAGGACCGAAACAAGGGCAAATATGATTTTAAGAGCCACGAGTGGTATTACATAGTTATATATAATTACTACTAATTAACCTTATTTCTAGTCTTAATTGAGAAGTTTGATCAAAAGTGAAACTTTCAGTCCCTATTAGACTGAACTAGGCCTTATAAGAGCCGAATAGGGCCTAAACAAGGGAAAACGTGGTTTTCAAGAACCAGAAGTAGTATTACATAGTTTCTATGTTGGCCCAAAGGCCCATCACTCTAGTTTTGATGATGATTAACTCATGTAGTTATATTACTAATGATCTTGTGTTTAATTAGTGACAGATTCTTTGATCAAGATCTTAGTAGGTGTGGAGCTTCAATAAAGGATTTTAAGACAAGTTTTGGAGCTAGCACTGGTTGATTCACGAGCCTATGCATCAAGACCACATCAAGAGTCGAGCTCGTTGGATTGCACTTGGACCAAGTCAAGGAGATGAGAAGCCTTCAAGTGAAGACTTCAAGAAGATGAAGACTTGTGTTTAGGTATAAGATTTTGTTTTTGTGTTAGATAAAATGTAAAGGATAGAATAGTTGGTGGATTGCTCAAATATATATCACACACACACTCTTGATAGAATTGTTTTCATAAAAGATTTTTTTTTTTTGTTTAGAAAAGATTTTTCTTTGTGGCAAAATACTATTTGGTTTTTGGTATTCATGTTTACATCTTTCAACCAAAACCAAGTTTATGCTTATTGTCAAAAACATAGATATTTCATCTTGATTGTGTAGTGGATCATATCCATACACACTATGCTTTAAAAGTATATCTTGTTTTTGTATTGATGAAGATTTGGAAAAACATGTTTTGGAAAAATATTGTTTTGGAAAAACAGTTTTTATCATGAGCCAAATATTTCCAAGTTACAAAAATAGTCCAATCTTTTATAGCATGCCTTGATTTTGTGCAAGCATATTTGTATATCAAAGTATATTGGTTAAACTATTTTTGTAGAAATTCTTTGTATTTTATGGGATTTATGTGAACCAAAAGACTTAGTTTTAAATCCCAGAAATATGTTTTCAGGCTTCAGCTAGTCGACTTATTACCTTTATAGTCGACTAACTCTGAAGTCAGTCGACCGATTGAGTCGACCGACGTGCACAGACGTGCACGCCTTTGTGCACTGGAGAACGGCCGACCGGACGGTCGACCGCTCCAGAGAGCTCTGCTCTCTGAAAATTTCGGCCGACCGTACAGGTCGACCGACAGAGAGTTCTACTCTCTGCTCCAGTGGCTCGGTCGACCCGGGGGGTCGACCCGTGGCTCCAACGGTCGGATTTCTGACCATTGGCGGTCGACCGACCCGGTCGACCGGCAGGCCTGACAGACCCCAACGGCTAGTTTCTGGCAGCCTATAAATTTGGGGGTTTAGCCATTGTTTTCACTAAGATTTGGAGAGTATTTTTTAGCCAGTTTTTCCAATCCTTTACAGAGGTTTTCTCCACAAACTTGAGAGCAAATATTTCCTATCTAAAGGGAAGATTTTATCAAGAGCGTTTAAAGTGATTCTTTGAGTTTTCCTCCACCTTTCTCATCCTTGTTTTTCTCACACCAACACTTGAGCATCCATTGATTATTCATTCTATAGGAGTGTTGTAGTGAGAGCTTTTATTGGTGATCAAAGTGTTTAGATCACCAAGAGATTTCATTCTTGTATTTTGAGGAGACGGGCAAGTGTGCTCGTGGTGGTTTAGAGTTCTTGTGTGAACTCGGTGGTTTGAGGTGCGGCCTCGGCAAGCTTGTGTGGCTTGCGTGTGTACGGGACTAGGGAGTCCGAGGGCTTGTAGGTGTTGTGGCACTGGGGAGAGATCCATTAGGATCTTGCATAGTGGAAATCCTTCGTGTGTCGAAGGCCGGGATGTAGAGCAAGGGTGCTCGAACTCGAAACAAACCCTTTGTGTTTGCGAATGCCATTTCTCTCTCTCTATCTCCTTGTTTATATCTTGCATTACTTATCTTGTCTTTACCTTTATATGCATGATATATTCCTTGTGCTCATATTGATATATTGCTTGGGATTGTTGACTAACAATTATATTCAACCAAGAGAGCCAACGCGGCACCTCAACCCATTCAAGGGGAATCTAGAGGAGTTTGTCCAGAGCCCTTCACGGGGAATTCGGCAACACTCTTGTGTTATACGTGGTGTTTAGTGTAAAAGTTTTATTTGGTCATAATTGTTTTTAGCTTCCGCATTATTTGGCATTAAGTGACCATTAGATTAGCCATCACCTATTCACCCCCCTCTAGGTGAACTTACATTCTATATATAATTACTACTAATTAACCTTGTTCTAGTCTTAATTTGAGAAGTTTAACCAAAAGTTAAATATCAGCCCCGATTGGTCTGAAGTAGGGCCTTAATAAGAGCCAAATAGGACCCAAATTGGAGAAAACATGGTTTTCATGAATTGGGAGTTGCATTACATAGTTCTATAAATAATTATTAAAATTAACCTTATTTATAGTCTTTATTGGGAAGTTTGATCAAAAATCAAATCCTTTAGCCTCGATTGACTTGAACTAGGCCTTATAAGAGCCAAATAGGGCCTAAATGGGGTGACAATGTGGTTTTCAAGAGTCGGGAGTATTATTGCATAGTTTCAATATACAATTACTACAATTAACCTAGTTTCAAGTCTTAATAGGGAAGTTTGACCAAAATCCATTCTTTCAATCTCGATTAGACTTAAGTATGCCTTATAAGAGCTGAATAAGGTCCAAAAGTTAAGAAAACATAATTTTCAAGAGCCGTAAGGGGTGTTACGTAGTTTTATATACAAATTCAATAAATTAACCTTTTTTTTAGTCTTAATTAGAAATTTGATCAAAAGTCAAAATTTCAGCCTTGATTGACCTGAACTAGGCCTATAAGAGCCGAATAGGGCCCAAACAGGAGGATGACATGGTTTTCAAGATCTGTGAGTAGTATTATATTATTTCTATATACGAATACTAATAATTAAGTTTATTTCTGGTCTTAATTGGGAATTTTACCAAAAGGCAAACTTCTGCGCCGATTGGTCTGAATTAGATCTTAAAGAGCCGATTGGGACCCAAACAGGGGAAAAACATGGTTTGCACGAGCCGGGAATAGTATTACATAGTTTATATTTCTAAAATCTGCTAATTAACTTTATTTCTAGTTTTAATTAGTAAGTTTGACCAAAAGTCAAACTTTCGGCCCAGACTGGCTTGTACTAGGCCATATAAGTGCTGAATAAAGAAACGAGGGAAAAACATGGGGTTCAAGAGCCGTGAGTAGCATTACATAGTTTCTCTATACAATTACTACTTATTAACATTGTTTCTAATCCTAATTGAAAAGTTTGGACAAAAGTCAAGATTTCAGCCTTGATTAGCCTGAACTAGACCTTATAAGAGCGGAATAGAGCCCAAACGGGGAGAAAATAAGATTTTGAATAGTCGGTAGTAGTATTACATAGTTTCTATTTGCAATTACTGTTAATTAGCCTTATTTGTACTCTAAATTATGAAGTTTGACTAAAATTCAAACTTTCAGCCTCTATTGGTCAGAACTCGGTCTTATAAAACTCGAGTGGGGTACAAATGATGTGAAAACGTGGTCTTCAAGGGCCTGAGTAGTATTACATAGTTTATATATGAATACTACTAATTAAACTTGTTTCTAATCTTAATTGAGAAGTTTGGCTAAAAATCAGATTTTCAGCCCTGATTGGCCTAAACTAGGCCTATAAGAGCAAGTAGGGCTCAAACAGGGAAAAATATTGTTTTCGAGATCCGAGAGTAGTATTACATAGTTTCTGTATACAAAGATTATAATTAAACTTATTTCTAGTCTTAATTGGAAAGTTTGACCAAAAGTCAAACTTTCAGCCTGATTTGACCTAACTAGGCCTTATAAGAGCCGAATAGGAAACAAATATGGGAAAAATGTGGTTCTCAAGAGTCAGCAGTAGTATTACATAGTTTCTAAGCACAAATACTATCAATTAAATTTATTTCTAGTCTTAATTGGGAAGTTTAACCAAAAGCTAAATTTCAGCCCTAATTGGCTTAAACTTGGCCTTATAGGAGCCGAATAGGGAACAAACATTGGGTAAAATTGGTTCTCAGGAGTCACGAGCATTATTACATAGTTTATTTTTACAATTACTTTCAATTAACTTTTTTTCTAGTATTAATTGGAAAGTTTAACAAAAAGTCAAACTTTCGCCCCGATTGGCCTGAATTAGGCTTTATAAGAGTCGAGTAAGGTTTAAAGGGAGAAAAGGTGGTTCTCAAGAGCCGAGAGTATTATTATATAGTTTTTATATACAATTACTACCAATTAACCTTGTTTCAACCTTAATTGGAAAGTTTAATCAAAAAGTCAAGTTTTCATCCCTGATTGGCCTGAATTAGGCCATATAAGAGCCCAATAGGACCCAAATGGGGAGAAAACGTGGTTATCAAGATCCGATTATGGTATTACACACTTTGAATGTATAAATACTATCAATTAACCTTCTTTCTATTCTTAATAGAAAAGATTGATCAAAAGTCAAACTTTCAACCCCAACTAGTTTGAATTAGGCCTTTATGAGCCAAGTAGGTTCTAAACGGGGAAAATGTGGTTTCGAGAGCCGTGAGTCTTATTAATCGTTTCTATGTATAAATAATACCCATTACCTTGTTTTTAGTCTTAATTGGGAAGTTTGATCACAATTCAAACTTTCAGCCCAGAATAGCCTGAAATAGGCCTTAGAAGCCAAATAGGGGCCTAAACAGGGAGGAAACATGATTTTCAAGAGTTCGAGTAGTATATTACATAGTTCTATGTACAAATACTATCAATTAAACTTATTTCTAGTCTTAATTGGGAAGTTTGACCAAAAGCTAAACTTACTTTCAACTTGATGTGCCTAAACTTGCCTTATAGAGCCGAGTAAGGCCAAACATGGGAAAACGTGGTTCTCAAGATCGGTAGTTGTTTTACATAATATTTATGTACAATTACTACCACTTAACTTTATTCTTGTCATAATTAGATATAACTAAAAGTCAAACTTTCATCCACGATTGGCCTGATCTAGGAAGAAAACGTTGTTCTTTAGGGCAATAAGAGCCGAATAGGGCCAAATAGGAAGAAAACATTGTTCTTAAGAGACAGAAGTGGTATTACATAGTTTCAAAATATAAATTCTATCAATTAACCTAATTTCTAGTTATAATTAGGAAGTTTGATTAAAAATCAAACTTTCAGCCCTGATTAGTTTGAACTAGGCAATAAGAGCCAATAGGGCCCAAACGGGGAGAAACGTGGTTCCTAAGACCCGGGAGCGGTATTTTATAAATTTCTATATAAAAATACTACCAACTAATCTTATTTCTAGTCTTAATTAGAAAGTTGACCAAAAGACAAACATTCAGCCCGATTGGGCTGATTTGGGCCTTATAAGAGCCGAATAAAGAAGAAATATGGGAAAACGAAATTTTCAAGAGCTGAGAGTGGCATTACATAGTTTTCTATATACAAATTACTACTAATAAGCTTCTTTTTAATCTTAAATGAGAAGTTGACTAAAAGCCAAGGTTCAACCTTGATTGACTGAACTAGGCCTTATAAGAGCCGTGTAGGGCACGAACAAGAATAAAACGTGGTTTTCAAGAGCGGGAGTTGTATTACAGAGTTTCTATGTACAGTACTTCCAAGTAACATTGTTTCTAGTGTCAATTGAGAAGTTTGACCAAAATTCAAACATTCATCCCTGATTGGCCTGAACTAAGCCATATAAGAGTCGAATAAGTCCCAAACAGGGAGAAAACATGGTTTCAATAGCCATGAGTTGTATTACATAGTTCTATGTACAAATACTACCAATTAATCTTACTTCTAGTCTTAATTGGAAGGTTTGGCCAAAGCCAAACTTTCAGCCTCGATTGGCCAGAACTAGGCTTATAAGAGCCAAATAGGGCCTAAACGGGGGAAAACGTGCTTTTCAAAAGCCGAAAGTGGTATTAATAGTTCTATATAAAAATAACTATCATTAAACTAATTTATAGTCTTAATTTGAAAGTTTTACCAAAAAGCTAAACTTCTGCCCCGATGGCATAAGCTAGGCCTTATAAGAGCCGAATTAAGAACAAACATGGGTAAAACGTGATTCACAAGAGCTTGGATTTGTATTACATAGCTTTTATGTTCAATTACTTCCAACTAACTTTGTTTCTAGTATTAATTGGAAGTTTAACAAAAGTCAAACTTTCAGTCTGATTGGCCTTCAGCCTTATTAGAGCCGAGTATAGCCCAAATAGGGAGGAAAACGTGATTCTCAAGAGCGAGAGTACTATTAGATTGTTTCTGTGTATAATTACTACCCAATTATGCTTTTTCTAGTCTTAATGGGAAGTTTGACCAAAAGTCAAACTTTCGGCCCTAATTGGCCGAACTAGGCTGATAAAAGCTGAATAGGAAAAAAATACGGGAAAGTGTGGTTTTCAAGAACCGGGAGTAGTAATACATAGTTTTAATGTACAGTTACTATTAATTAAATTGTATCTAGTTTTAATTGTGAAATTTGACCAAAAGCAAAACTTTCGGCCCTGATTGGCTTGAGCTAAGCCTTATACGAGCTCATTAGGGCCCAAATAAGGAGGAAAACGGGGTTCTTAAGATCCGAGAGTAGTATTACACAGATTTTATATATAATTACTTTCAATTAATCTTATTTCTAGTCTTAATATGAAGTTTGACGAAAAGTCAATCATTCATCCCGATTGGCCTGAAAATTGGCCATATACGAGCCGAGTAGGGCCCAAACTGATAGAAAATATGGTTCTCAATAGCCAGAAATGGTATTACATAGTTTGTATGTATAA